>JAUZSU010173113.1:0-13022 GCA_034780255.1 Parotocinclus maculicauda | reverse complement strand
TAATGAATGCATGACACCCGCTGGTCAAATATTATTTGTGTTTTAGATTGTAGGAATTAAATTAATTGCTTGAGCATTCTCCTAAGGTATGCGCTTAGATTTTATCAGAGGTCTTTGAAACAGGGCCCCAGAGTCCAGAGGGATGGGATTTAACCTTCTCCTGTTTTGGGACGAGGTGTTCCTCATATGTTGGTTCAATTCATGAATTTAGCCAAATAAATGTTTATTTCTCCTCAGATCTCGGTCTCGGTTATTTGGGTGAAAATTATTTAGTCAACCCTGCAAACCTTATGACACTGTGCATATGAAATCTGATTGTGTTTTTACCTGCACTCTGCTTTTTATTATTTTAAACTTTACTCAGGTTAATGTTTTTGACTGTGTTTTAATTGTACTTTTAACTTTAAATTCGATTATTTTTTTTATTTCAATGTATTTATTATATTTATAAAATTTATATTTAATAAATGTATTTTTAATTCTGTAAAGCACTTTGAATTGCTTCGTGTATTAATGGTGCTATACAAATAAACTTGCCTCTGATTCTGGTTCTGATTTGACATCATTATACAGTAAACACAATTCGCTACCATAATGGAAACCCTAACGTTGTGAGTAATGACATTTTCAAACGCTACACACTACACTAGAGCCATGGTCATGCAGTTAAACATTTAAATACTGTGTTATATTTACTTTACCTACACAATGTCTGCTCTTATGTCACATTCTCCTCAAAACAAGCATGTGTGTCGCCATGTTGGGTCTGTTCCATTAACTAGCCACGCCCACTACAGCGCTATCAGCAGCTGATTGTGGTCCCGTTTTTTATGTCACTGCCCTCTATTGGGCTGGAGCCTGCAGTTTTAGAACCCCAAAACACCAGAGATGTACACTGAATATTATTCGACTTTATTTAAAATAACTTAACATTGACTTGAATGATTGTTCCAACCACATAATAAGCTTTATCTGATAATAGTTTAAAGTCTTATTTCACCCAAATACTCCTTAATTTAACTTTTCACTTATATTCACTTCTAAAGGTCGATTGTAACTAATACTCTATATAGTTGCTTATGCTTTTGTTTAAAGGGTTAAATTTAACCCAAAAACCCTCTATTGTTGCTTATCATTTAGATTAATAGCTAAACTGTTTTAAGTTTCTTCGACTTTTTAAGGCTTATCTTGCCCACTTATAATTTAATTTAACTAGTCATAGATTAATTTTTAAGGCTTATTACACAGACAGACATTTTTGATGCAGTTTTCAGAAACTCCTTCCATCTGCCCACTTGTCACATTAGCAGTTGTTTGAGCCTGGAGGGTGGTGTGGTGGTGGTGCTTGTTGGTGCCTGGAGGGTGGTGGTGGTGCTTGTTGGTGCCTAGAGGGTGGTGGTGGTGCTTGTTGGTGCCTAGAGGGTGGTGGTGGTGGTGTTTGTTTGAAACTGGGTGGTGGTGCTTGTTAAAGCCTGGAGAGTGATGGTGGTGGTGCTTGTTGGTCCCTGGAGGGTGGTGGTGGTGGTTGTTTGAACCTGGGTGGTGGTGCTTGTTGAAGCCTGGAGGATGGTGGTGGTAGTGGTGCTTGTTTGAACCTGGGTGGTGGTGCTTGTTGAAGCCTGGAGGATGGTGGTGGTGGTGCTTGTTTGAGCCTGGAGGGTGGTGCTTGTTGAATCCTGGAGGATGGTGGCGGTGCTGCTGCTGGTTGGAGCCTGAAGGGTGGAAGGGGGCTTATCTTTGCAAACAGAAAGGTCATTAATGAAGTCTGTTTTGCGTGATAACATTGACAGGCAGTTGATGCAATGATAATTCAGTTGTGGTCTGCATTTCAACCCACATCTGTGAATGGTATACCCTAAAACACAAGTATACAGACATTTAGGCTGCCTATAATACAAAGATATATACACTGATCACAAAACTAGGGGATATTTTATTCAATTCAACTTCAACCTTGATTTTTATGAACAGTATACATTTAGCAGACTTTTCCTTCATAGAAAACTGCCTGGTTGAAACGACTATCCATATGCTCCCTTAGCTTTTTTTGAACTTTGTTAAATAAAGAAGAGCAGGAGAACGGACCGTTAAAATCAGTGTTAAATTTTGTGCACCATTTTAATTCAGGATGGGACCTCACTGCCTGAATCGTTATATGTATCTTGAAAAGAAGAGAAAAGAACACTTTGATATAACCATGATTATAAATGAAAAGACTGGCTGACAACACGTTTTGGGAGTAAGAAGACAGACTGGACAGTTTGATTACTGATAGACCGGCTACTCTGGCTGAACTAGACAGCGTTGGTGGACGCATGGGGGTATGGGGGTGTAGGGTGTGGGGTGTGGAGATGTGGTGGGATGGGCAGTCCCCGGACGATTGGAAAAACGTCACTAAAGTGTCTTCTAGAGTGTCAGAAATCAGACATGCCCTGTTGGTTGCCCTTCATATGGCATATAAATAACTGAGTGCCCTCTTGGGTGCCATTTCATGCAATAAATGATGATGATGTGCCATCTAGAGCCAGATAACTCGATAATGTGTCTTAAGAAGTGTCCTTAAATGGTTGCATTTCAATTGACAGTGCATTATTAAGTGCCCTTTATTGTGCCCATCCTTGGTAGTGCCCTTTCCAGTTTCCTAATTGAAAATGGTATAGTGCCCTATTAGTGCCCATACAGTGGGATCATTTTGACATCCCCTTTTTACTAAAAACTGTATCATAGCGACTTCCTAGCAATCACTTAGTAAATAAACAACACCATATCAACATTTTAGCAACCACCTATTAATTGCTTAGAAACCAGCAGTTATACCATAGCCATGTTTTATTTGAAGGGTTTAATTAAATGTCCTAATGATGAATTTAGGACTGTGGTAGCCTAGCGGTTAAGTCGCTAGATTCTGGACCTGATGGCCCTGTGTTCAAATCCCACCTCTGCCAAGCTGACACAGTTAACCCACCATTGCTTGAATTGTAAGAATATATCAGTTGTAAGTTACTCTGGATTTTTCGCTTTGATTTACTAAAAATCAAAAATAGACTATTCAAATGTCAATAAACTGGAACCAATAATGCAGAAGTCCAGCGCTACCCAGACAGTCTGTGGTGTGACCTTAATATAGGTTCTACAGACATGACAAGCGCTGTTTAAACTTCCCCCGAACGCAGAAAGAGCAAAGCAAATTACCAACTTGATTACAACTTTTGTTGCCAGTTTCAGTCTTTAAGGACCAGGGCTTTCATGCTATGTTGCACACTTTGGTGTCGTGATATGGTGTCCAGTCTCAAAAATATTTCATGCCTACAATTCACTTGAAAACTTCAAAAAGATTTCTAAAAGACAACTGCTTAAAAGACTTAAAGTCGCATCTTATCTAAATCATATCTTAAGAGTTTTTAGTAACAGACGATGCTTTTGCAAAGGAGATATTATATGGTTACTATTTGCAATACTTCCACGGCATTTTTTTTACAATTTCAAACCTTTTAGAAGATACACCTTAAATAATAATAATAATAATAATAATAATAATAATAATAATAATAATAATAATAATGATATTATTAATAATAATAATCATCATCATAAAATAAAAAACAGCATGATTACTTGAGTACTGTAAATGTATATTAAGATTAAATGAAAGCTCTATATTGAATTATTTTATATTTTATTTATATTTTACAGTATTACATTTCTATGTTATTTCAATATTTGGATTTGACATAACACTTTTTTATAATTTCCCTTATATTTTGGAGTGCAGTAATGCAAAGAACTCTGGGTTTGGGAAAAGGATTTGCACTATTTACTGTTTTGTCAAACACCAGACTGGGCTTGCAACCAACTAACTTCTTAAGATAATGTCAAAGGTATTTATATCAAAGGAAACTTAGGAAACCAAGTTACCAAGTCAATGCAGAAATGAAAAATTAAGGTTCACTACGAAGTCTCCTGAGATATGAAACAGTAGCCATTGAGCAGTGCTTTCCTTCTTATGACGATTGACTTTTCAAACTTTGGTTATACAGTACATTAGGAGCGAAAACCTCAGTAAGTACTAGCAATGAACAATGCACAAGCCTAAACACCAGGGCTTACTCAGACACCACTACTCCCAGTAAACTCCACCAAATATAAATATAATTTCCATGCTGTGGCTTTGTGAAACCATATCCTCTCTTACACAATTTAAGCTGATATGATATGCGCTACCACCTTCCTGTATTACACCAGCCTAGTCTTCTCTTTTTTAACTTCCTTTTACATTCCTGACGGCTGTATCTCACCTGTGCTTGTCTGATCCTGTTTAAACCTGATCCCAAGGTTCAGACACTTAATATGCAACTTGTATTGCAATGCCATCGAACAAATATTTTTAATAGATCTTTTATAAACTTTTAAGTCTTACTTGGTCTTTGGTCTCCTCCATAACATGTTCATAATAATTCACAAACTGTTCATTAGGGGGCTATAACCTTGCTCATATTAAGGAAACATTTTATTTTGAAATGTAGGGAGTTTCCTTATTGGGATTGCCAAATATGGTATCTCGACTGAAGTGAAATTTTAATTCAAATCCACAACTTTTTGCAGTCTGGAAATACCTATACATGGAGCTTTCCTGAAGAAGAACAATATAGAGTAGGTTAAATATAGAGTAGGTTGTATAATGTGAAAATGTATTTGGTCTGTAGGTTGCCACACAGTTCCAAAAATCCCCAGTTCAATTTCCTGTCTCTCTTTTTATGTTCTCCCAGTGTCCATAGTGAGTTTTCTCCAGGTACTCCAGTTTCCTTCCATATTTTAAAGACATGCATTAAGACAACTGGTCTCTTTAAAATGCTCCACTGCGTGTGACCTGCGATGAGCTAGTGCCCTGTCTAGGGTGGGTTCCTGCCTTGCATCCTGTGCTGCCAGTTAGGACCCTGCTCCCCACAACCCTGGAGGTCACGAACATCTGTTATTTTGGCCTTCCAATTAAATTCCTGGCATTGTTGTATGTCTAAAAGTTAAGTAAGTCTAACTCTTGGTGGAGGCCCTGTGTTCTTCTGTCTTGTGGTGCAGATCAGCAAAATGTGAGTGAACATGGGTGCCGCATCACATGTAAGCTAAGCTAATTCTTTTGATCGAAACAGAGCTTTCTAAAAACTACGACAAAAAGCGAGGAAACACTGTATTTGTGTAATATTTTATCTAATTTGTTTCGATGGATTTTCTTTATTCAGGTTTAGTTTGTGAAAATCTGATGTTTGTGGTCATATTTATGGAGAACTACAGACAAGTATAAAGGGTTCATAAACTTTTAACTACCTCAATACTTTAAGTCGGTGGCATATACGAAAAAGAAATACTCTTATGGGCTGATATATTGACGTCTTCTACAAAATCAGTGTAATTATGACTAGTATTTCAACAATGAACAGCAGAGTAAATATTGCTCAACTGTACAGAAATTACAAAAAGAACACCTTTAGGCCACATTTCAGTACATGAGATCATTATGGGATGCACTTCTTCTTAGTTTTCTAACCAATGAACTTCATAGATGTATCCTGTTCAAAAAAGGCAGAGATATCCCTGTAATGGACATGCATGTACATGTATTCATAAATCACCAGAGGTGAAAACTCCTTAGCTGTGCTCTTACAAACACTACACTCATTGACTAACCCTAACAACTACTTTGAGACACACTCAAATTCATTTGAGCTTTTCACAAACAACCACACCATGTTTGCGCAAGACATTTGGCTCTGAATCACACTGCCTCACTATTTTGAAACTTTAGTTGACAGCATCTTTACGGGGGATCTGCTCCAAAGCTGAGGCTATGACCAGACCAATGTATGCATAACTGTATGAATGGTATGTTGGTACCTACTCTAGGGCTGCCACTCATCCTTACATATGATACCATTTATAGCAATATGCAGTCACAGGGCAGAAATGTAGTTAGGATTGCCTCCAGCCATTCAGGCTTAGGTTTTAACAAATCAAGTACTAATTCAAAACCTCTAAAGGTATGCATAGATAACACTGTTTTGAGGACAGCAATTATATGGTGACCATGCATCCTCTTTTCCCCAGACATGTCCTCTTTTTGCAATGTAAAAAGTCCAGACAGGATTTTGAATTTCTAAACCACCAATAATGTTCTTCTTTTGCTGTCTGGGACTGTGGTAGCCTAGCGGTTAGGACAGTGGACTATGGACTATGGTCCAGTGTTCAAAACCCATCTGTGCCAAGCTGCCACTGAGCAAGGCCCTAAACCCACAATTGCATGGATTGTAAGACTGTACCACTTGGATCTGATATGTTGATCTGGATCAGAGCATCTGCAAAATTACATAAATGTAAAGGTCTGCAGTCGCCAATTGTGTGACGCACCTCTTAATGCCCAAAACGCAAATTAACTCATAGATGAGTTACAGGAAAAAATCCTGTGTTTTGTCTCGGCTTGTTTCTGTGGGAAGAAGAATACGTGTCGTTCTTAATGTATTTTGTGACAGCATTTGTTATGGCTTGTCATCTGTTGTTTTTCTTGTCATAAGGCACTTTTTTGCAGATTGAGTTTGCTATAGTTTGCTGAGTGTGTTTTTGTGCTGGTACCGTGGCCAGCTAAAGCCCACTGACTCCTGAAGTTTGTCATAATCTTCATACTCTGCATGGTGATTGGTTAGAATATGGTGAAATAAGTTAGTTGTCGAGCTGTCTTTTTTTGTCATTTCAAAGCAATTAAATCCAACGAGGTAGACTGTAAGGCTGGTGGACCACAAATGTTAGTATCTGTATTTTGTCTCCTGCTGCAGTTTGTTAACTCATTTTTAATTTTGGTCATAATTGAATGCTAGCTTAACTTGTGAATGTGCTCAGTGTGCCCTATTATAATTTGTATTCATTTATTTGCTTGATCCTGGACAGGGTGCTCAACCAGCGGCAGAAGGAGCAGGGCAGGAACAACCCTCATACGGCACAAACACTCATACACACACTCACATACCTAGGGATACTTTAGAGGCACCAGGTAACCTAATGTGCGTCTTTGGACTGTGGAAGGAAAACAGAGTGAACCCAAGCACAGATGGAGAAGGCATGCAGACTACACACAGATCGGACCCAGACCACTTTACCTGGGGATTGAACTTAGGACATTTCCAGCGACAGTGCTGACCTGCAGTGAATTTCTGATTCTTAAGGTATGTTTTTGACAGTTCTGTACAAAGTGAGTGACATACTTGATATCAGCTCACACATCATTAAAACAATTATATCCTTCTATTATCATAAAAGATAAATATTGCACAGCCTAGGTTAAGCCCTAGGTAGCCGGTAGTCATGGCCTGCTAAGTATACAAGAAGTGGTATACAGGTGGTCTGTATTCTGAGACTGCACACATGGTAAAAATTGCCAACACTGATTTTTTTGTCACTCACCAGCGCAGATCTGTCCTTTAAAACGAATGCAGCTGAAGTCATCACACTCACAGTATTTACCCCACACCTTTCCGTAATTGTTTGAGAAACAGCTACACTGGCCACACACACATTCGCCCCGGTTGTTGCAGACAGGTGTGTTGCTGTTGGGGCTACAGGTGTCTGTCTGGTTGAGGCTGAAATCACTTATGGAGCATTCGCATTTTGGGCCTAGTCGACCAGAGTTGCACAGGCACACCCCACACTCCAAAGTACCATTTCCATAGTTGCATGCAGGGCTAGCGGGCTGGCTGGAGTTCTGACATAAGCAGTTGCAGGCAAACTCTACCGTCACCTGCAGCGTATCTTTGAAACCCACAGGCTTGATGGTGAATGTGCTAGTCTTTTCTGTGGGACAGCCCTGAATCTTTGCCTCCACGCTGAATGACACCTGAGAAAGAGATTGACAGAGCTACACATTATCGTATTAGATGGACATACTGTTTTTGAAGTAACAGGACAGTAGAAGATTGAAGAACATACTGAACATAGATTATCAATGACTAGTCTGTTTTAGTTACTTATTATGTTTTACTGTAATAAATATTACACAGAAGCAGCAAAAGAGAACTCATCCTGCTCTTTCCTCAGTTATCCTGGTCAGGGTCATGGAATTGTAATACAAAATTCACTAATAGACAAGATCTTGGATATGGTACCAGTCCATCCCCTTCCTGTTGCAGCCCCACCAAGGATTTGAACCCCGGACTGACATTTCCAGCAGCTGTCCCGACCCACTCAGGAAGCAGAGCTGCCATGAGAGTCACTGCCTATGCTAAATCATCATATTCTGTCAAATCCTTAATTTTCCTCAGTTATCAGACCCCAGAGTAAGCGTTGCTCCAAAACTTCTTTCTGTAAGACCAGTCACCTCCCAGATCACCATTACCAGACATCAGATGTACTGGATTAGCTTACTTTATACAGTATTAAATACTTTATACTTTATATTAAAACTGACTTCCTTGAGGACTGTTCCTTGATTTAATTATATGGTAATATAAATAATTCACCATGGTTGGAAAACTACTTTTAAAATGACTCTGGGTAAAGCTTTCCCGGAGCGTTATCAAGGCGTATGAAGTGTATGACGTCCCAACACCTTGATAAAATTGGGCCATAATAAACATCTTACAAAATGGATAACTGAATAAGGAGGATATGAATCACGGAAGTTACCGTGAAGGCAGTCCCAACTTGTGAGGACTTAAAAGTCTTTATGGCTTATGGCTATGCATGGGACAATAATCTCACAGGCTTTACACAAAGATGGCCTGTATGGCGAGTACTGAGTCCAATACTGAAAAAGTTCATCCTTTGTTTCATTTGCACATTTGACGCCATGTGACTAAAGCTTATATGGTGAGAACAAAAAGATTTGACTTTACAAACTGATTCAAAACCCAAACACAGCACCCCACCCAAAATATAACATACCTCCTGTAAAAAGCTTAGTAGTGACAACACTATGTTGTGTGTTTTTCTAAATTCGTCAGTCGGGACCAGGCAATTAGTCTGTTTTCGAGAAAAAAATGGTGCTGCCAATTGCAGTTTTTGGAACAATTTAAGTGCTTCTCTGTGATCAGTTTTCAAATCAGCCATCTCAGTAGGTATGAGGACATTATATCATGTTCATGCAAAAGCCAGAACAGTGCCTGTATTCAGCATTCTGTACTAGGTAAAGTAGCCAGTATGTAATCAAATATTCATAAATAACCCATAATGTATGTTGTAAAAGTGCATGTGTGAACAGGGGTGATTCCTGGGAAGGTTCCTGGAAACCTTTTCCAACATCAGGTACATGTGCTGTATATGCTACAAAAATGGCTGGAAATATACAATACCATTTCTCCCATCTAGATTTCTTGATGATTATGCTATCCAAAAGGCTGTATCTTCAGGATTTGAACTCAGAATCTACTGAATATAGCATCCAAATTTACACAATCAGAAATGTAAGAAGCAATTACTTATGTGGGTTAAGCCTCTCTTCCCAGTTTGCCAAGTGGCAACATGACTAACAACAGAGGTAATTAAACAAGAAAAAAACTTCTTAGTCATCCAAATCCAAATAATCTGTGGTATTAATGTCGGTTGTGGTTGGGACTCTTTTGTACCTGCAGATGCTGTGTAAATCTGTCTGTATGATAATACATAATACTGGAGAATTAACTGTGTATCTCTTTAACTGTGTTTGCTTTGTCATGCCTTAGTTACTGACCGTATCTCCAATCGTAAGTCCTGAACACGATTTGACCCCCGGAAACACTTGTCCGTTCAGGCATGTTGCATTGAAGGACAAGTCCAGCCCTTTTGGAACACCTGACAGCTCCAGCTCTGCCTTTGACCTGATACTCTGTAGAGGTAAAACAGCACGGCATCATGATTGTGTTTGCCATTGTGGGCTAAAAATATGAACGTAGTTAAGGATCGTAATGTTCACACGACTGCTGTGCTGGGCATGTCATGTGGGTGTCTGTAGCTCACCTTATATGCATTAGTGATGAGCTGGACGATGTTGCTGGAGTCCCGGGACAGTATGCCTACAGTAGTGCCAGGAATCAGCCTGCTATAATTCTAAGAGAAATACAGTGAGTGGGTGTAAATATGTGACAACGCTGTGCAATGGAACACAGAATAGAGAAGATATGTGTGGGAGAATGTAACTTTTTATAGCCTACTCACCAGGTACAGGGGAACCACATCTTCAGTTACAGCAAATATCAAGTTGATGTTATTTTCACTCAGTTTTTCAGTCACCCTACCAAGGGAGGGATAGTCCTACAACAGGAATTCATAGAAATATTAAACACAAACAAATTAATACATTTTTAAATAATTCATTTAAATCGCTATTATCTTAACTGCACAACTAACATACAAAGCCCCCCTAGATAAATAGTTGTAATGACTCTAATGTATGTATTGCCATATATTACATACACTCACTAAACAATTTATTAGGTACACCTCATTGTCCATTTAATCAGCTCCACTGACCATACAGATACAGTCTGTGGTTCTACATTTACGGATTGTAGTCCATTTGTTTCTTTGCATACTTTGTTAGTCCCCTTTAATGGTCAGGACCCCCCAGGACAACCACAGGTGGGTGGTGGATTATTTTCAGCACTGCAGTCTCACAGACATGGCAGTGGTGTGTTAGTGTGTGTTGTACTGGTATGAAAAGATCAGACACAGCATTGCTTTAAACACCTCACTGCTGGACAAAACCAGTCCACCAACTAAAATGTCCAGCTACCAGCATCCTGTAGGCAGCATCCTATGAGCACTGAAGGATTAAAGGATGACTAACACAAACTGTGCAACAGATGAGCTACTGTCTCTGACTTTAGATCCCCAAGATGGAGCAATATGGTAGACAAAGACATGCATTAGTTTAATTTATTGCACTAAATTGGCACTGACTTGAGCAGGGTAGAATAGATTTTATGGGTCAGAAATAAATCAAGTTATCCAATTAATAAACTTATTGTGATAGTTTAAATAAATATAAATCGGGTATGTAATGTAAAATAGAATAAGGAAAAATTTGTGCATATAGGTATGATTAAGTGCATATAGGTATGATTAAGTAAACAATAGTCATTTTAGGAAATCATGTCCTTGGCGGGAAAGTTCTGGTGGCATGGCATTCCCAGTCAACCAGAGGAGCGAGAGTCTTACTGCCGTCTGTCGTATGGGTAACAGTGCGTTGGAAAGTGATGGAAAAACAGCTTGGGCAGAGCCATGGCAAAAGAACAACAAAAATATTTTTACAATTCCTCTACAGGTAAATATATTGCTAACAATAGATTTACAAATGAAATATCCCACAATGAAATATCCCCTAATTTCTGTAAGCAAGTCCTATTAACCTATGACAAGTGTAGGAGTGATGTTTGTTGTAGTAATGAAGCTTATTTATCAGTTTGTTTGCTGGCCTGCAATTGTGAAATTGGGCAGCCTTCACTCACTTCCCATACCTGCTTAAATTTAGCACAGAATCTTGGGGATCCATGGCCAAGCCCGTAGCACAGGGCACACCCAGATACTTGCCAATCGACCACGTCAGCTAACGCATGTCTTTAAAATTCCGGGTACCCGGAGGACAGTATTCAAATACTGTCTTTAGGTATCAGTCAACATGGGAGCCTATAAAGGCTTTGGTAAAAACAAAAACCGCTGACTCACCATTACACCAGTCATGTTGTAGAAGTTGTCTTTATTAACGTAACACTGTCCATCACTGGGTTGGACAAGGCCAGCAAATCTGCCATCCAGAGCAGTGTGACTTGTAGCATCTGTTGTAAACACTAGCAGGTGGGATGCTTCAGGCCTCCACCCAATGCTGTCCTATATCAAAAATAGAAAGACAGATTTCAACCATTGCCGTTGTCATGGTAACCACTAATTCTCTATTAAATACAGTCCTTATATATAATGTTCTTAAAGGTCATGAGGCAGGTTTTCTACTAATTCCAGTGACTCACATATGGGCCAGCACTTAGCCATCAGCCTTTAGCCTTTAATTTGTTTCCTCAAGCATATAAGGAATTCACTTCTACAGAATTCTACAGGGAGTATTAGCAGGAATACAGAAGGAAGATGAACCCAGTTCTGCCCTTCCCTCAATCAAACAGGGTACTGCTAAGTTGCCACTGCAGGTCTACACAGTAGCTAGATCAATATTTGAGGAAAACAAAATAGAAAAAAATGGTTAACTGGCATAACTGGGGGGTTAGGTAGTCGAACCAATCGCAGAACCAGTTTCTTATATATATATATATATATATAAAAGGTCCAAACCCTTTGGAAACTGGTTCTGAGACTACTTTAATTTATTTTTACTTTCATACTTTCATTTATGTATGCTAAGCACTCAGAGTGGAATTTGGTGTATGGTGGCTTAGTTGGAATGACTGTAACACACAGCTGATTTCCAAAATATTGTACCACAAGCTAAAACTTATTCTAAACATTTTGTTGTAAAATCTAGAAGTAAAAAACATAAACCAACTAACTAAGGCTGAGATCTAACTAGATCCCCCAAATTCAACTGAACATTAATTTCCATAAACAGTGTTGACCTATATTCCATTTTCCACATTCAACATATTCCATTCCTATATACACTGTTCCCTCGCCACTTCCCGGTTCTCCTTTCGCAGCCTCGGCTTCGGCTTTTCAAAAAATATTAATGGAAAAAATATATTGCAGATTTTCGCTGTTTCGTGGGTTTTTGCTAAACTTTTACATTTTTAAAATTACAAAATTTATACAAATATATTAAAAATATTAATTCTAACAATAAAGTAATGTTAGAAATGATAAAATATGATGATTAACAGTAAATAGCTGTTGTATCTACTTAATGTGTAGGATACGACGTGCTGTAAGCTCGGTACGGACGGAGCATGTGTGATATGAGAGTGATGTATGGTGTGTTAAGTAAAGAGAACTTTCCATTACTTCAGCGTGTTGCTTGATTATTCAACAGTTAAAAACACTACAATAGTGTATTTACTCAGCGGATGAAT
>JAUZSU010173102.1:0-13022 GCA_034780255.1 Parotocinclus maculicauda | reverse complement strand
GTGAAATAAAAGCACAGGATGTCACTTCCTGTCTGGACGTCAGAGTTCCGAGCTCTGTGCCGGCTCCAGTTTGTTCGAGAGGACCGTCAGGATCTTGTCGAATTTCTCGTGGCGCTCTATACGGCTCAGTGTGGCCCCGGCGTGCCCCCATAACAACCGGAGGGCAAACTCAGTACGGAACACCTCCAGCAGCTCGGGGGTTAAATCCCACCCCCCTGCAAACAGACAGACAGATCACACAGCCAATCAGAGCACAGAGAGGAAAGAGGCGGAGCTTCTGCATTACACCATTTAAACATGAGGTTCTGTCCCAGGCAGACCTGACCACAAGAGGGCGTCAAAGTGCTCCCCTTGTAGCGCTGCCCTATAAAAAGGCTCACACAGGCTACTTTTGGGTAGTGTCCCTCTTGGGGAGAGATCGTCACGAGACCGTTAGCGGTGTAGCGCGATTAGCAGCGTGTGTACCTGAGAGCAGTGTCTGGGCGTGTTGTTGGTAGTCGTTAGCGTGGTTAGCGATGTAGCGAGACGACTGTAGGATGCTGTAGAGGAGCTGGCAGCCTCGTTCGCTGTTCTCCACGTGATCCTCGCCCTCCATCAACCTCAACAGGGGCACGATGTGGGGCACCGAGAGGGGCGTGCTTACCACCGATTCTACACACACACACACAGTGTGTACATGTTAAACAGCTAGCAATACGTCCCTGATGTCACATGATCAGCTCCCTAAGCTCCGCCCACACCCACCGTCGCCCTCGTTGAGCGCCTTCATGAAGGGCTTTAGCGTTTTCTCGAAGGTCACGGCGCTTTCGGTGTGGTTCCTTCTCAACACTCGCCATGTCATCTCCAACCTCACCACCTACACACACACACACACACACACACACACACACATCTAGGTACGTTTATAAGCTTTTAAGTTTGCCCAGAAGCTACTAAGAGGGCAGAGTTGGTTCTGACCTGTGGAAGCTCGAGGGCCTTCATGATGGCGCTGAAGGCGTAGAGGTCGTGGGTGGTGGTGCGCAGGGCCTGGGCCAGCTGGATGACCTTATGGAGGACCATGGCCCTCTGGTTCACCGTACCTGTACAGCCCAGAATATCTATGGCCACGCCCAGGGCTATCAGGTGATGCCTGTAAAGGTGGGAGGGAAGGAAAATAGTGATCAGCAGTGGCATAGACGGTTGAGCAGCGGCGCCCTCTAGAGGCCATTCCAAATGGAGCACAGTCCAAACGAAGACGTTTTCGTAGAAGACACTGGGGGTGGCGTGTTGGCATTAGTGCTCTTACCCCCCACCTCTGGTTGCCAGCTGTGTAGAGACTCCTTTTGAGTGCTTGAAGGTTGAAGGTAGAAGGACTTCTTCTTGGTTCTTGGCAGGGTTTTACTGTTTCAGTTCTAGAAGCTGATGGGGAATCTAACCTCACATGGGTGGAGGTGCAAAAGCGAGTTGGACTTCAAGACTGCCTTGTTAGGCGACTCACCCACCCTGTTCAGCGATGGCAGGTCCAACTGGACCGACAGTAGATGTCCTCCTTGACTCCTTACCTCTTAAATTACAAGGAACCACCAGTGGGAGCTTTACAGGTTTGGGATTTTAACCTTATGGCCCTTATAAAACCACTGTGCCACCACAGTCCCAAAAGTATATAGACAGAGGAGGTAAAGCATTTCTGGGTGAAGGCACCAGTGGGCGAGGGGGTTTGGGGGATCTAGTATCCGTTATCTAGTTTCAGCACCACTTATCCTGGTTAGGGGCATTGGGATAGAGTGGTATGATCCTTGCACACACCTTTCAAGAAGATCCTGCCTGAGCTGACTTCCATGTGGCAGCGTGATCAGTTCCAGTCCCGAATTCACCCCCATCAGCCTCTTCTGCTCCTCTGTCACCCCTGTCACTCTTGCCACCTGAGAGACAAAGAAAAGCTGGTTGTTATCAGTGGATCATCCACAGATTTCAGCTCCTCCTGCAGGATCCCCAAGCCACGTGCCAGGAACAACCCCAAAAGCGACCGTCCTGGGGCCAGTACTCAAAGGGATGTGCTTGGAACATCTGCAGTGGGACAATTGCTGGGAGCCCAGCAAGGTGGCACTGAGCCACACTCTTTAGATGCCACCAAGGGGTCCATTTCAAGGACTCCACTGCTGCACGGTTTCAATCCCAACCCACAGCCTTTACCTGACAGTTCACACTGAGCATGTGCAGGGCGGTCGTTGTGGGGTCGGTACGGGCAAACAGCTCTTTAATCTTGTGCAGGACGCTCTGCTCCAGCGGACGGTTGTTGTCGGGCAGCAGCAGCGAGTGGAAGGCGTCCAGGCAGAAGGACGAGTTCTTCTCCACCGCTGGCAGGATGAAAAGCCAGTCGTTCTTGCCCTCGTTTCGAACCGTCTCAGCCACTTCCTGGCTCTCATCCGTCTCCGTCAGCCTTACTCGCTCGTCCTCGGCACGCTGGGCCTCCAGGAAGACAAAGCTGGTCTCTGTGAGGCGTGCCCGGCTGGTCCATTTCTCCTGAGCTCGGAGACGTGCCGCTGGACCTTTGGGTCGCATGGCCGCTGGAATCTGGGGACAAAGGGGCAACCGGGTTCGAGTATGCTCAACGAAATGATGTTAAGTGTGTTAAGATCACAAGATCACCTGGGGCACAAGTTCATCGTACAAAGAGGAGGGGTCGATCTTGATCTGCGGTGGGTTTGGAAACAAGGCGGAGACTCTGAGAGGTTTGGGCGGAGCACGAGGGTGCAACTGTCCGTCCGAGCCACGGAGTGTGCTGCCGCCTGCGGATGTGTGACTGGGGCTACGCAACTGGGCGGAGTTAGGGCTGAGTAAAGGGTCACTGCCCGTACGGAATACGGGTGGCATGGGGGTGGAACAGGACTCCTGCGAGAGATGGCCCTGCGGTACGGCTGGAACACAAAGACGGGTAAGTCCAGAGACACTTCTGTATGTTTGTGTGCGTGTTTGCGTGTTCATGTATGTCCACCTGGACGTAGGTTGCTGTCTGATTGCGCGGACTGAAGTAACGGCCTTCCAACCGTCTCCAGGTTAGCAGGCTGACTGCCGCTCCTGGAAACACAACGATTCCCAACCCGTTCTTAAATGCAACAAGAGGCCCCACGAAGTCCAACGACCGACCCAACGCAACACTTACCTCAGTAGGTTGTTGCCATTGGCCTGCAGTGTGTCCATATGGGTGGAGCTCAAGCTACGCCTTTTGCCCTTCTCCTCAGTGTGCTGGGACCCTCCCAAGGAGCTCGTGCTTGGGGACCTCGCCTTCTGACGCTCCTTGATGACCCGAAGAGGAAGGCTGCGGTTGACCGGGTGAGAGATGATGGCCCCGGACGCCTGCGATATCGTCCGACGTCCGCCGACATGGAAGCGTATCAGCGCCGGGATGTTATCGAACTGATCGTTCTCGAACTGGAACAGCTCCCGTGAGTAACCCTACATAAAACATACCCAAAATAGGTTGGAGTAATAACCAGAAGGCGCGTTTTCTCTAGAGTAGTAATCCTTGTAGTTCCACCAACTACAGCTAGAGGGAACCCCATCCCTTTCTGAGTATTGGTCCTCCCAAGGTTTCATCCTTATAACATAAAGATCGTTTTTAATGACATTTTTAGATCAGTTCCTATTATCATTATTATTATTTCACCCGATTTTTGAACGGTATCTCCTCCTAAAGCTTTCGACATATCAACACGGGACAGACGCTGAAACGTCCGGTACATTTGGGAGAAGTGTACTTGTACACAGCTAAGAAAAATATTGTTTTGTTCGCCCGCTACGATCTTTTTTCTGCCCAAAATTCCCCATTGACTTAACATTACGGCAAGTTTGGCACAGTCGTAGCTCGGTCAATTTGTAAGCTATCAACATGAAAATTGGATGGGTCGGACCCGGGAATGATATCTATGGTCATGTTAAGTTACAGAGTGATCGCTTGCTTTGTTCCCTTTTTATCACTCTTCAAAAATCACCCCTTTTATTTTATATGGCCCCACTCTAGGGGAAAGTTCAAAGAAAGATCAAAGCCGACCAGAATCAATCAGGGCACAGACACGCACCCGTTATTGGACCAGAGCCTTTAGGGTGTCGGACCTGTGCCCGGCCAGAACCCACTGCGTCTCAGACCCATGCCCGATCAGGTCTCAGTCCTGCGCTCAATCACAACCAACCAGGACTTGGACCGGAGCCCAAACAGAATCGACCGGGTCTTGAGCCTATGCCCGACCAGAACCTGCCAGACCAGAACCGTCCGCACCGATGCAACACACGTTTGCAGCTCCCTATCGTTATTGTTATCGTCCCATGACCCAGAAAAACCCCTGGTTCATCTACAGGTGCCGTGACTAATGGTGTTCTAATCCCAAAAGCTGGTGTTTGTTTGTTACTGTATGTCGCTGAGTCACCGAGCTTTGCTCCATCGGACCATTTCCCAACTCTGCTCACACCTGGTGTGACTTAGTCCATATGTGATGACTAACAGAGGAGTTCCAACACCTGGGCACATCTGGGAACATCAGACGTATAACAGGGTATCCTGGTTGGATTCTGTGGACTGTATGTTTGGGGGAACCAAGGAACTAAAGTGGGGTGAACCTGTTTGGGCCGGAGGACGATGTGGATGATCTTGAAGTGCATGGGCTGTTTTTCCCACAGGCAGCTCAGGACGTGATCGCCGTCGCTCGAGCGAGAGTCGCGAACGAGGAAATCCCCGTCGTTTTGTAACAGCGCCTCGGCGTCCTGCCCACACACACACACACACACACACACACACAAAGTTCCTCTGACTGACCTTGGATACAGGGGCACACTTTTGGTTCCCATGCTCGCACATGCTCAAACCCACACCTAACACGCACCTCCCTTTGTAGCCCCCCGTGGTACCAGGCGTGGCTTCTGATGTCATCGGTATTTAGTTTAAGCTCCTCCTCCAGCTCCTTCTTTAGCAAGTCCATCTCCTTACGGCCAGAAAACACCTAAAATAAAGTTTAAACGTTAGATCTTTAGATCCTACGACGTCTGTACAAAGGTTTTGGAAAAAAGCGTCTTTTTCTAGCAGTAAAGATTCCAGTTCCGGTACCAAATGTTTAATATCTGGTACCAAAAGGACAATCAGGACTACAGGTGTAAGATCCATTACAACGTTTTCCGGTCGCAAAAGTACTTATTCCAGTTCCAAAGACGTTCCAGTTCTGACCTGTAGCCAAAATGTTCAGTCCTTGTACCAAAGCTGTCTCTTGAAGGAACAGGAACCATTTTATGCCCCACAGATTTTAATTCTTGTACCAAATCTGTCCCGATACTAAAGGTATAAAAGGTTTCAGTAACTTTTTTTTTAAAAGGTCTATCCCAATACGAACCATCCCCCTGTACTAAAGAGGTACTTCTTCTGGTACAGAGTGGAACCATTTCCAGAACTAGAAGTACTGAAGATTTTCCGAAGATTTCCGCTCTTGAAACTCGAAACAAATTTCTTCTGTTCCAAAACTACCAACGGTTTTCGTGACTTTACCAGCGGTTCCCATAGTTCCTTCAAGGGTTCACCTCTGGCGACTTTGGCAAAGAATGGAAAAGATTTTAAATTAAAACTTAAATTTTCAGTTTTGAAAATGGCACCACAAGGCCTAACTTTGGTACAAGAACTGGACACTTGTTACCGAAAATATCCGTACTAGCCTGGTAAGTTCAGGACCGGAACATCTTCGGTACTTGTATGACAGGAAAGCTTTATAGTGGAACTAGTACCTTAAATGTTCGGTGCTGGAAATGCTTCATTTAGTACTACATAAGTATGATACAGGAACTGTTCATTTGCTCAATGGGAACCATGGTATATTTGCTAAAGAACAAGGGAGTCTTTAGGACTGGAAGATCTTGGTACCGGAATCATATAGAAAATGAAAGTTCCTACTCCGGAGCCAAAAGATGTTCCAGTTCTAACCTCTAGTACACGTATCAGGCAGGTCTAGTTCTCATATCGAAGCTCTTCCAGTACCAAAGGTTCCAGTTCAGGCCTTAAAGCTTTCAGTACTTTATCAAAGTTCCACATTTCATAAGTACTCCTGAAAATCTAGTCCCAACATGCCGAGTTCTTGTTCTCCTGCAGTGCTAAAGGAACCATTTCCAAAGGTCCCCAAGGTTCCTCTTGCGGTACCGAACATTGAATATGTAGGAGATAAAGTGGCGACTGAAGAACCGTTTATTAATAAGAACAAAGGCGTACCTGGGTGATGAAGACGCCGACGCTCTTCCTCTTGCTGTGGAACACATAGCAGAATTAGTTATGAATGTATGGAAGGCCTTCGGGGTCATATCTCTGGAAAACGGCAATTATGACGTAAGATTGATTATAATAAACGTACGTAATTATTTATTTATTTATCAGAAGATAAAGTTTCCTCGTCCAGGAGATGAATAGGAGAGTGAGGGCCAGATTTAAAAATAATCACACACACACACACACACACACACACACACACACACACACACACATGCTTGTTTTTGTGTCATTGTGAGGACATTCCATGAATATAATGTTATTGTCTCTCACCTAAATGAATATATTTGACTCTTTTGGCTTTCCATAAGAAACTTTATAGCTTAAAGCTCAGTCAAAAGCAGTGGTTTGTCCAGCACAAGGTGTGACACACACACAAACACACACACACACACACACACACACACACACACAGAGGAAGGTTGAGGAGTCGTTAACAGCACTTCCTTCCTGATTAACACATCCGAAAAGGAAACAGCACTGGATCTAAAATAACATTCAGTTATTTACCAGCACGACGATCTCCAGTTGATTTATTTATGCTTTCTGTTTCATTTTTTACAATGTATTCCTTTTATCATGTCACCTCGAGGCCACAAAGCGTCCTGCATCCAGAAATTAAGCGAAAAGACGTCTTCATTTATTCGTTAGAGGACCACAGGAGGCTCGTTTTCACGTGGTTAATGAGGGAACATAAAGAGAGCAGGAACTGTGATGTTCTTATGTTAGAGTGTTTTTAAAAAGGTTTTAACATTTGCAGTAAGTCCTCAGTGTCCAAACCTCTCCGAAATCAAATAATAAAAAGAAAAAGTAGATCGAAAGCATTGAGAATGAGATGGGAATAAAGTGGAGTTCTTAAAATAAGCCATAATACTACTAGTAGTACTAATACTCATTCTTAAACCAGTAATCTTAACTATGGACTGAAAAATAGGAAGAACCAGACCACTGACTGATCGCCATCCTGTCCCGGTTGCCAGATCTGCGTATTTAAATCTATTACTGACTATAAAGTTCCAAATGTTTGTTCCTAAAGTGTCTAAAGTTTCCTGAAGGTTAGTTCTGTTATTCATTATCATTTTATTAAAGAGTATAGTTTTTCTTTCTTCGTTTTGGGCTTGTTTCTGTGGTGGGATCTGGCAACCCTGATCTGTGCATGTAACTAACTACCTTACCGTTATGTCCCGTTCGTTCTGGATGCCGCTCTGACTCGGTTGACGTGTTTAGAGACCTTTCTGCGTCCCGTTACTTATTCGTACCGGGCTCTAAATGCTGCGTAAGCGTAAGTTTGTGTACCCGTCCTATTGTAAGTAGTACTGCCTTGTAACCTGTATCTATATGAACTGGATCACATTTTTCTCTGGCTGATCTTCAGTGTTTGTTTGAATCCTGTCTATCGATTTAGAGACGTTTACGTACCGTTCGTACGCCGTTTTCCTTTATATTTACATTACAGTAGCAAGACCATGGTAACGTCCAGTGACCGTCCGTTTCGGTCAACGACCGGGAACTGCTACTCGTCCGGTCGTGTTTCTGCAGGTCCCTGGGGTTTCTGCCCTTCCTAAACGATAACAAACAGACCTATGTTCCACTTGTTCGTTTGAAACGCCGTACGGTTGGCCCGAGTATCCGAGGCGGGGGATTTTCCCACACAGCGCCACCTCTAGGCTTTACAGAGAATGGCCTGAAACAGAAAACCTATCCAGTGAGGGCAGTTCTCCGCACGAACGTGCCACGCTGAGGCCGGATTGGTATCTCGAATTAACCATTATGCAAAAGAGCGTCTCTGAACCTTGAAGCAGATGGGCTACGGGAGCAGTAGATCACACCGGGTGGCAAGACGAGGCAACCGAGGCTTCGGTTCTCCAAATCATGGAAGAACGTTCAGACGGTCGGGTCATGTGTTCTTTGTACTTTCTTGGCACAACCCCACTGCCTAGCTGGGTATTGTCCCTGGACCCCTTTATGCCCACCGTGGACCATCTGCTGGCCGAGACACAATGACTGGACCGGCCTCCACAGCGACCAGATCTCAGTCCAGTCCTGAGTTTGTAGAGTTTAGAGTTAGATGGATATGATTTGGTTGAATCTGGTTGGACCAGAGCTTATCTAATGCTTCTCATGAACCGTCCAGCCCTGAACTCTGAGTTAGATAATCATTAACAGTTTCCCAGCCCCACACAGGAACTTATTAAAGGAGCAGTGCCTACCTGGACACGGTCGCTGGTCGCTTTTAAAGATTAAACATGATCCTCATGAACAGTCCGAAAATCCTGACAGAGACACAAAGGTAGCAGGTCCATGTTCCTCCTGATCCACAGCTGTACCGCTCGAACCTGACCCCTCTCTCTCTCTCTCTCTCTCTCTCTCACTGTCTCTCGCTCTCTCACATTCCCAGGATTCCTGTCTCCTCTCTACCTGTCCGATCTCGGTGATTGGAGGCTCCCCCGTCCTGAATGAGCATGTCAGCAAACTTGTGTCAGCTTGATCTTCTGCCTGCTCTCCTGCTTTACCTAGTTTTCATTACCCCATGCTCAGGGTTGCCAGATTGGCCGCCGGTGGAGTGTCTCCTCCCAGTCGTGACCGCGTCTTTTAATGATTTAAAGATAAACTGACCTTCCGTTAATCTAATCTAATCTAATAACGTGCTACTGGACATACTGGGAGAAAATCCCAGAACTATGATGTACCATAATGGAAAAATGCAAATCTAATGCGCTCTGATATGCTAGATCAGCTGAAAACAGAATACAAAATTGTCAAAAAATATTTTAAACAGGAATTAATGTAGTGATTGGTAATATTTTACATTCATTATATTTTATTAAACGATTATGTTCATATTTTTTTAAAACAATAGGGCTGTTTAATGGGGCACAGCAGTTAGCGGTGTCGCCGCAAACCTCCAGAGAGCCCTGGTTCGATTTCCGAAATGGACTGGCACCCTGCCCAGGTTACCGCCTTGTGCCCTGTGCTGCTGGTTAGGCTCGAAGCGGTTTGAAAATAAACAAATGAATGAATGAACGTGGAATGAATAAACTGGATGGTTTGGTTTAAATGAATTACTTTGTGTTACTTTTATATTAGTATTTAACTTTTATAATTAAAAGATTTGATTTAAAATAAAGTACAAAGGAAATCAATTTATCATTTTATTTTCTTTTTTAATTTGAATACACCTGGCTTAAACTAAATATTATTGGGTTTTTTTCGCCTTTAGTATAATAAGTAATTTTTTTTCTAAATCAAATAGTTGACATTTTATAATATTAGTAAAAAAAACTATTAATAATCAAATATTTATGGAATTCAGTATTTTATTGTATTATATTGTTATATTAATTTATTTTAAGAAAAATAAATATTTAATATATCGGAAAGCTGTGTTGAAAAACATGACCTAATATAATATAATATAATATAATATAATATAATATAATATAATATATTATAATTCAAGTATTCGATTTCTGTTATAAATTAAATTATATATTTGTATTGTATAATGAACAATAATAATAAACAAATAAATTATTAACAATAATACATAAATTATATAAAAATAATAAATAATAATTGTATGTTAATATTATTACATTACTATACAATAATAATAATGATAATAATAATAGTAATAATAATAATAATAATAATAATAATAATAATAATATAATATTATTACAGGAAAAATTTAATACAGTAAATACAATTAATTAAGTTAAAATTAAATAACATAATAAAGCAAAGTTTTAGCTGAGTTATTTAATTCAGATTTTATTGTAAACTAATAAGTAAAATAAGTATAGTTACAAATAAAAATTATAAATATTTAACCCTGATGTAAACCAATATAATATTATTAATTATTATTATCAATATTATTATTATTATTATAAAGAAATAACACAGATATTTAAATAATAACATTACTGAGGCATTTTTAAATATTTTATATAATTTTCATTACAATCCTTTTATCTAATTTTAATTCCCATCATTATTGTTGGAATATTTTAAATGCCGTATTATTTCAATTAGAGTATGATATATAAAATGATTATAAATAAAAATAAAGGTAATAATAATTAAATTGGTACCAGTTGTGTACAGTACAGATCGTGTGTGCTGTTCGTGTTAGGATTAAATCCCATTATTAATCACACAGCAGATCTCTGAATAATCTGGCAACCCTGAGCAGATTGCTCAACAGCGGGTGTGTTATCAGGGCTGTACCATTACAGAGGATATGAGGGGTGTGTGTGTGTGTAGGTAGGTGAGTGTGAGAGGATAAACTCGGTGTGTGTGTGTGTGTGTGTGTGTGTGTGGTTGAACGGTGTTTCACAGATTTGCCCCCCCCTGGTTAACTGGTGTTTTGTTATTGCTGTTGTTTTTTGTTACACAACATCTGGAGAAACAAACGTCTTACACACATCTGGAAGGGTGCCAAAACTTTTAGCCTTTTATTCCCGTGCAGGAATTTGTTCAAACATTTTGATTTGTTTGAATTGATTAGGGGTGTAAGAACTTCTGAATATAAGTGGCCACCATGTGGCGCTATAACCACATAATACTGTATACAGGATGAGTATTACAGTGGATTAGAAAGGCTTCATACTTCAGTGTCAGTTCTGAGTGTGTTATGGTCAGTTCTGAGTGTGTTATGGTCAGTTCTGATTCCTTCTGGTCTGTTCTGAGTGTTTTATGGTCAGTTCTGAGTGTGTTATGGTCAGTTCTGAGTGTGTTATGGTCAGTTCTGATTCTTTCTGGTCTGTTCTAAGTGTTTTATGGTCAGTTCTGAGTGTTATATGGTCAGTTCTGAATGTGTTATGGTCAGTTCTGAGTGTGTTATGGTCAGTTCTGAATGTGTTATGGTCAGTTCTGATTCCTTCTGGTCAGTTCTGATTGTTTTATGGTCAGTTCTGATTGTTGTATGGTCAGTTCTGAGTGTTTTAAGGTCAGTTCTGATGGTTTAGGGTCAGTTCTGAGTGTGTAATGGTCAGTTCTGATTCTTTCTGGTCAGTTCTGAGTGTGTAATGGTCAGTTCTCATTGTTTTATGGTCAGTTCTGATGGTTTATGGTCAGTTCTGATTGGTTTATGGTCAGTTCTGATGGTTTATGGTCAGTTCTGATTGTTTTACGGTCAGTTCTGAGGGTTTTATGGTCAGTTCTGATTGTTTTATGGTCAGTTCTGATGGTTTATGGTCAGTTCTGATTGGTTTATGGTCAGTTCTGATGGTTAATGGTCAGTTCTGATTGTTTTACGGTCAGTTCTGATTGTTTTATGGTCAGTTTTGATAGTTTATGGTCAGTTCTGATTGTTTTATGGTCAGTTCTGAGTGTGTTATGGTCAATTCTGATTCTTTCTGGTCTGTTCTAAGTGTTTTATGGTCATTTCTGATTGTTTATAGTCAGTTCTGAGTGTTTTATGGTCAGTTCTGATTGTTTCTGGTCAGTTCTGATAGTCTATGGTCAGTTCTGTTTGTTTTATGGTCAGTTCTGATTTATTTCTGGTCAGTTCTGATTGCTTTATGGTCAGTTTTGATTAATTTCTGGTCAGTTCTGAGTGTTTTATGGTCAGTTCTAAGTGTTTTATGGTCAGTTATGATTGTTTATGGTCTGTTCTGATTAGTTTTTAATCAGTTCTGGTGGTTTTATGGTCAGTTCTGATTGTTTTATGGGCAGTTCTGATTGTTTTCTGGTCAGTTTTGATTCTTTCTGGTCAGTTCTGATTGTTTTATGGTCAGTTCTGATTCTTTATGGTCAGTTCTGATTGTTTTATTGCCAGTTCTGATTGTTTTATGGTCAGTTGTGATTCTTTCTGGTCAGTTCTGATTGTTTTATTGTCAGTTCTAATTGTTATATGGTCAGTTCTGATTGTTTTCTGGTCACTTCTGAGTGTTTTATGGTCAGTTCTGATTGTTTATTGGTCAGTTCTGAGTGTTTATTGGTCAGTTCTGAGTGTTTTATTGTCAGTTCTGAATGTGTTATGGTCAGTTCTGAATGTGTTATGGTCAGTTCTGAGTGTGTTATGGTCAGTTCTGATTGTTTTATGGTCAGTTCTGATTGTTATATGGTCAGTTCTGATTGTTTTATGGTCAGTTCTGATTGTTTTATGGTCAGTTCTGATTGTTATATGGTCAGTTCTGATTGTTATATGGTCAGTTCTGATGTTGTTTTATATATTTCTATGTAGTTCTATATTTAGATTGTTTTGATGTTTTGTGACTCAGACTATGTTGTTTAAATTCAGTATCTGAATGTTACCTGTTTCTTAATTTCATTGTGAGGGTGTGACCTGATTCATCGACTGAAGGGAGCGAAGAGCAGGAGATGGACATGGTGCGGTTGTCACGGCGACGGAGACGGGGAATGATGCTCTGCCGAAACAGGTCCGATGAGCTGAAGGAGAACTTCCTGCTTACCCTGCTTCCTCCAACCTTCTCACACTCTGAGGAGAAAAAACCATGAACCTACCACTTATCACCTGTGTGTGTGTGTGTGTGTGTGTGTGTGTACCTGTGTGTGTACCTGTGTGTGTACCTGTGTGTGATTGTTGAAGCTGATTGTGTAGTTGTGTTAGAATGGTCATTCTGTGATCAGCATCTTCGACTCCCATCGCTGCTAACTCGGGGTCAGTAACCATCGCTAGGCCCTACACACACACACACACACACACACACACACACACACACACACACACACACACACACACACACACACACACTAGACTGGTGATATTTGTTTGACA
>JAUZSU010173091.1:0-13023 GCA_034780255.1 Parotocinclus maculicauda | reverse complement strand
TTAGGATTTGGTCCGAATAAGCGGCTGGTCCCATTAACCGGTGGTCCAATTAACTGGAATCAACTGTATATATATATATATATATATATATATATATGCCTCTCAAATTAGGGAACACTTCAAGATAAATTTTTTCCAAACAGTGTATGTGACAAATCTTTCTGTAATTGATGGCTGTGTACAAGCCTACAGCAGCAACTTCGAGTTACCCAAGCCACCAGTGCCTATCTCTGCAAGAGTATTCTTCCCTAGGACACTGGACCATAAAGTACACTGCTGATTTTAACACCAACTGGGACTCATAAAACCTTAGCCTTCAACAAAACTGATAAAACACACTGTCTAAATTTTACTCTGCACCAGTTCTTTAAGAATCATAGCATCACCTTATGAAATGCATTACAAGACTTGAACTGCTACTACACAAATGCAGTTTGCGAAAAAGTCTCACACACACTCGGTCACAAGAAAAGTAGTCTCAGCCATTGCTGCAAATTAGAATGGAATCGATTTTAAGTGCAACAAATGTTTCCAAAAACAAGTGGCCCACTTACCTGTGGTTTCCACAATTCCTTCCAGTATCACAACGATTTCAAACTGTTCAGTCTGCATGGACCGCTGTGAAAGCTCATAGAATGGGCTTTTGCTGTCAATCACATGGCAGATGGTTAGAGGGGACACAAGGAAGAGCTGATCAGCCCCGGTGCTGAAACCAACATCCAACTCCAGCTGATCCAGAGGCAGAAACTCACCTTCAGGTGTCTGTCGAGACTGAACCAGAAAGGAGAACAAGAAAAAGACAGAGAGACTGAGAGATGCCAGGAGATAAAGTGATTTAGTAACGGCCGTTGTGCATTTAGTACAGCGACCCTGAGGATCAATCAATCACAGAGTGGCAAGTGAGGATAAAACTTGGATCAAAGTTCATAAACACAATAGGCACACCTGTCCATACCCTTTAAATCTGACAGATGACAAAAGCAACTTAAATAATAATGTGGGTTTTTAAAACCTGAGACAAATACATTAGCTAATAACAAACTAACAGGGCATTTTCGGTGCAGTGTCATGTGACCTCTGAACTCAGTGTCTCACTACTACCATAATCTTAGCATCAGTGAGACAGCATGTATACGTTTGTCATATTCCAAAGTTAATCCTATATTAAAAATATATTACAAGTTAAATGTTATTACAATATTATTGATGTGACATTATAAATCGATTAGGAAATATATTTTATAAAGTACTGTAGATGTGATCTTGGGAAAAGGATATTTCACAGACTATAAACAAAACAAAAGTGTTTGGGGAAACCTGTTTTAGAAAACAATAAATTATGAAGTAAGGATGAATTAAGGATGAAACAAAAACATCTACTTATTACCTGTGCTTCCTATCTAATCATTTTTGACATTCAAGAAAAAAATGTGCACCAAATAACATCCATTCAGCCAGCATCTGTTTACGCCCATGATAAGGTCATTATCCTTTTTATTAAAGTAATTAAGTTTATTAACCTATATACTACTTTGCCAGATACACTAATATTTGTCATTTGTAGTCCAGAAGATCTAATGACTCTAATGACAAAGAATTTTGTTGAACACAATATAATATTAAACACATGCAGGGCCAACGTGAGCAGACTGAATGCTGAGCAACATTACCGTCTGTGAACTGTGGGTGGAAACTAGAGCACCCAGAGTAGACCCACACAGGCATGGAAGAGACATGCAGACTCCATACAGAAAGAACCCAGTTTGCTACACCTGGGATTGAACCCAGGAAGTTCATAATGTGAGGTAATTGTGCTACTCACCGAGCCACTACATCACCCAGAGGGCGAGGTGCAGTGCATGCAGTTCTAAATGCAAATGAATTAACTAATCTCAACTAATTAAAAATGAAAATCAGTGTGTGACAGTTAATGTTGATATTAAATAAATCAATGTAAGGCTGTAGCTATGAACTGAACATGCCAGACAGTCAAAAATATTTTTTAAAATGTTTGATTTTTTTTCAATAAAATTATTGACACTGTTTAGCAAAAATATTTGCACAATTTCAGTTTCAGCATAAAATCACATATTGACGTTATTGGGAATCGAATGTGTTTATTTATAGTTTAGTTTTCATTATAAGGGGGGAATTTTGGACATACAGTATATGAAAATTGGGGAAAACGTGCCCACCTTCCCCAGTTATATGCTTTGATTACAGCCTTAAATTAATTCATGGGAAACATTGAAGTATCTTCGCTACTAATGAGCCAATTTAGAGTTACCAGTTAACCTAACGCATATCTTTGAAGAGTGGAACCCAAAGCACCCAGAGTAAACCCAGAGTTTGGGTTCAAACCAGGAGTCTCCAAACTGAGAGGTCTCTGCACTAATCTTGCACAATATAATATCTGACGACATTCAGAACCCATAATGTGCAATTTCACAAAACGTACAATGGACATTAAGCAACACATACTTATATTAAGCCTTACTTGAATACTATCTTATGCCTATGACTAAGTATGCTAGAAGAGCAGTTGCAATACATGGCCTTGCAGACTAAATTGTCAATGCAGACTATAAAATAGAAGTTTAGAAATTGTGTCTGACATTTAGATACAATTGGGCTTTTATGGCTGGAAGCAGACTTCCCTAGCTTACCTTGAGCAGTTTGCAGCGGATCTGTGCTGAGACCATGTGGCTGTTTCGTAGGTTGCCCACTCGGAACATAAGAGTGAGCTTTCCGTCCCGCATGGAGATGGCAGCATGCTCGCTGAACATCAGCGTCTCAGCTCTTTTTTTAGGTTGTGACATTTTAATAAACATGCAGCCTATCAAAAAGGCGTCCACAATGGAACCCAGGATCGACTGAAAGAGGAACAGTATGATGCCTTCAGGGCACTTGTCTGTGATGTATCTATAACCATAGCCAATGGTGGCTTCAGTCTCGATGAAGAAGAGGAAGGCTGACGGAAAGTTGTACACGTTGGCCACACACGGTGTGTACTTATCATTGTGTGCCCTGTTCAAGTCTCCGCGCGTGTATGCAATCAGCCACCACATGGAGGCCATGAATAGCCAGGCCACCGTGTAGGTCAAGATGAAGATGAACAGATTCCAGCGCCATTTTAGGTCCACCAGAGTGGTGAACAAGTCAGACAGATAGCGGCTGGTCTCTCCACCCAGGTTGCCATGTTGGACGTTACAGCGACCGTTCTTATCCACAAAGCGCTGCCGTTTTCGCTTCCGTTCTGAAGCAGCCGGGCCAAAGCCTGAGCCACTGGATGAGGTGGTTACTATCTGATAATCGTCACCAAATTTCTTCCTAAGTGCAGACATACTAGCCTGTAACACAAAATATTTTATTTAAGTTTAAACCATTATTTCCAGCCAATAGAAAATGTTACAAGTAAAATATATTTAACTTGAACTACGTAATTACTAATACATTGATATTGGCTTAAAACCTTCCCCTCCAATGTCATGGCTCACTCAAGGCAAATTATGCAAGTGCATACAAGTGATACACACTGTTTACACACACTTTTAAATAACTTTGAAATAAAGCTTTTAGATTCAGTTTTATAGCATTGGTTTCATATATTAAAATAAAAAATGTGGTCTTCAGATCCCTAAACTCTCCAGAGCAGGGAGTGTGGTGGCTCTGTGGTTAAAGTACTGGACTGATGACCAGAAGGTCCTGGGATAAAATCTGACATCTGCCACTGTTCGGTACGTAAGTAAGGTCCTTTAGCACTTGTATGTCGCTCTGGGTAACAATGTCTGCATACATGCAAATGTATCTCAAAGAAGTGGATGATAGTAGAGACACTTATTCCTGTGCCAGACAAAAGTAACTTACAACTGGTACAACCATATTTGATTTACACAGTTTGACATCACATACACTGAGGAGCCCTATAGCAGGGCAAGCCAAGGCCATATGCAAAGGTCAGGCGGGATCAATATACCACAAGCAAACATGGGATTTTAGTTGCACGAATATTTTAGCACACCTTAACGCCATAGCAGTAATTCTTATAATGTTTTGGCCAGAGTATCCCCTTTTAGGCCTTTTCTCCAAGATCTCCGAATGAATATATTTAGTTATTGACAAATATGACTATCTTTATTAATGTTTTCCCTTTTCCCCTTGTAGCATGACCAAATACCCCTAGGAATACTGTTCCATCTGTTACCCTCTGGTCCAGAAGTACACATAGTTCTACCCACAACTCTTAACCACCCTTTACAACCTTAGAGAAATATTCTTCTAAGATTGGTAGCTTACAAAAAACTAAAATTGTTTATTTAATACATAGTCTGTGTGTTTGAAACCAAACGTTCAATGTTCCCTGCGTGCTCCCCAGGATGTTCTGAGCATGTTGGATGTTGTAATGAAAGATGGACTCACGTGTATTTGACCATGCGGATCCTCTTGCTCGTTGTTTAGTGCATGTTAAAAGACCTGAGCATAAAGTGGAAACCCGTTGTTCAGATGGAGAACTGATCCGAAGAGCGAATGACGATGAATGACAGCGATTAGAACGGGACACGGCCAGACGCAACTCTCCGCGGGATCTTGCCGCAGTTTCGCCGCTGATTCCTTGCTGCGTCTCTCATTTGCCCTATCCTGAGATACGCTTTATCCCGGCGTTCAATCTTCCGTTCAAAAGTTAGATCTGAGTTGTGGTTTGTCTACAGATGTGTTGCAGCATGTGTTATCCGTGATGCATACGTCAGACTCCGAGGCGAAAACCTTGCACTCTAGCCTAAATTTGCGCAAACCCAGCGGATTTACCGCCTCACTTTTCGGATACCCAAACGCTGGCTTTGTCCTAAACGCGCTCTCATGCGCACTTTCTCGTGTCTGTCTTCTGCATACGCGTTCAATAAGAAGTTTCCGGAGCGTCAGTTCTGCTCGGCTCTGTTCTCTTCTGCTCTTGCTCCGTGTACTTTGCTCAGCAGACTGGTCTTAGTGCCGCCCGCCTGTGCCTTTATGCTCCTGTGCTTACAGTTTGCGCTTTTTTACCCGTGCGCACGCTGCGGTCTGCTTGGGTTGCCAGATTACATTATTGCTATTATGATAAAATGTAAAGGTGCCATATGCATGAGCTTTACGGGCCTCAATTCATGTCCAGGTAGGTGTTCATCAACACCTTTAACACACTTTATATATACGAATAACATTATACATGTCAAAACTTAGTGTAGTTCCATCTACGTAAGTCGCAAACGTTGAAACAATAGAGGTTGCCAGATTCCATCACCGTTCGAATCTGGATTAGTTTTAAATCTTATTTTGTACATTGGCTTTTCATGCCTCAGACTGTGTCTTGGGTAAATGGCTATTCGTGTAGACACATATATTGGTGACCAGAATGCACAGCTGTCCCTGAACCTGGAAATTAAAAAATCATATATAGCATACTGCCAATGTACATTCACCCTTGTGTGTTGAGCATTATTTGGCAAAACAGTGGGGTTTTTGTATGATTGTCATAATTATGGTAACAGTATAAACAATAAAATAGTAATTTACATTGAAAATGTTTCATTGTATACTGATTTTCAGCTTCTGCCCCCAATTAGCTTTCTTCCAGTCCTCCAAGGTTGCCAGATTAAAAGGGTCCCAAAAATACCATAAACTTTAAATATGTTTAGCAGCAGGTCCTTAAGTACTGTGAAATGTGAGGTGGGCCCCTCCTTGGATGGGATGTCATTAGGGAATACTGACCCTATGAAGGGGTGTACTTCGCCTGCAGAAATGTTAAGGAAGATGATTTATCAAAACGTACTGTTCAAAAGGAACATTTTTTCCTTTTTCAACATCAACTAAATTCAACTTCTATGATAATGATTTGGTCAGCTAAGTGTGTGTGTGTGTGTGTGTGCGCGTGTGTGTGTGTGTGTGTGTGTGTTTGAGGGTTGGGTGTTCCATTTCAGCTGCTTTGGAGGTAATGAAATTAACAACGTATGCACTAGCGGAGACAAACCCCAAAACAAAAATTGTTTAATAGGTGGCATCCCTTGACATTTTTGTCTCCTCTTATATATTCTGTCTTATTTTACACTAGTCTTGCAGTTGGCTATGGTCAGCATCACTACTAGTATCATGGTGCAGTACCTGGTCACTACAAAGGTTGTACAGGAAGTCCAACTCCTGCAGGATGTCACTTTAGTGTGTGCCATTGCCAGTGTTTCCCAGCACATTCTTAAGAATATGGAGGAGCTTCCAGGAGACAGTCAGTTTCTCTAAGAGAGCTGGACTAGGCCCTAGAAGGCCCTTAACCCAAACCAGGACCAGTATCTGCTTCTTTATATGAGGAGGAACAGGATGAGCACTGTCAGAGTTACCTCCAGACAGGCCACTGTTGTGAATGTGTATGACCAAATAACAAAAACAGGCTTCATAAGGGTAGCCTGACTGCCCAACGTCCTGTAGTGGGCCCTGTGCTTACTGCCCAGCTTGTTTGGAATTTGCCATAGAACATCATAATTGGCAGATCTTCCATTGGTGTCCTGTGCTTTTTACGGATGAGAACAGGTTTCACCTGAGCACATGTGGTAGATGTGACAGGGACTGGAGATGCCATGGAAAACATTCTGCTGCCTGCATTCAGCATCACCGGTTGGTGGTGGGTCAGTGTTGGCTGAAGAGGCATATGCCTGGAAGAAAGATCTCTGGGACAGAGATTTCAGTTCATCTGATGCTGATAGTGTTCCTTTTATTTTATTTTTTGGCAGTGTATATACCTGAATACCAGGACCCAAGGTGTCCAAGTTAAACGTTGACCACAGTAACACTATTGCTGTTGTTTACTTTACCACTCCATCATTTTAATGTTATAGCTGATCAACTCATAAAACAAACAAGTACTTCCACAAGTTGTGATGAAAATTTCCTGTAGACTAAGATTTTTGTCATTGCTGGTAGACCTGTATCCACATGCAAATTTAAATTCTTCCTTCACACTATGGCATTTGGCACACCCAAATACAGTCACTTCTTTATACAAATCATTAACATCTGTGACCAATTGTCTGCACATTGACTGAGACATTCAATGTACTGTACCACCTCATTTTGATCTATGAATCCAATCACACGCCCCCAAAGGTATCTATTGCCTGATCATTCTCATGTAATGCCATCTGTAAAAACCTTAAGTTACTACCACCTTGAAGGTGACATTTTTTGGACATTTGCTGTTGTCCCTCATTTAGACATTTCACCAGCTAGTTCTATTTTATTTCTTCCAAATTTAGCACTGTTTAGAATTTTTTAATATCTTGTATTTAAACTCAAGTGCAAAGAACTCTAGTGAATAAGGAATCGTAATAGTGCCAGTGCCACAGGGATTTATTTCTTACAAATCTTAACAATTATAACAACATTAACCAGGTTAGTAACAAAACAAGGCTATTGTTAATGGTAAACCAGAATTAACGACAAACCATGGGTTAAAGGCTAATGGGGTGCTAAATAATAACTAACAAAAGCTAGGACAAAGAACAGGAGGAGCACAAGGATACACAATAAGTTCAGTACTGTGCAAATAAGGATTGTGAACATGGGCTATTTATATTGGCCTTGATGGGTGGATGGTGCATTGAGTGGGCAGACCACTGTGTAGGTGTTGACGAGCATACAATGGTGACTGGAAAATGTAGCCGCTACAGAAGCCGCTACAGGAAAACACTGTTATCCGAATATACCTTGTACCAAGAAATGGATAATGAGCCTTAGATTATTTTCTATGGGCAAATCCATATCTTGCTCCACCTAAAACCCCCACCTACTTTTAATAAAGTGAAGGTAATATAAGCTGTGCATAGGACTTTCTTATTGGTTGTTCTACATGACTGGTAACTGTATATTGGATGGAACTTCACCTCTCTGTGTGCTTTCTCTGTTGTCTAACTCCATGCACAAAATGCTACAATATAAAATAAACAACTATCAACTCACAATTAGCTACTAAGTATAATGAGGGTTGGGCTTGTAGGTAAGAAGACTTTCACACAATCTACAAGATCTACAGTCAAAGTCCACAATCCAAACTCCCATTATTCAAATTTCCATTATAATGTGTAAGGTATTTCAATTCCCTTAGTCACTGTCTAAACCACTACCTCACTATTTAAAATGAAAATAGAATTATATTGAGACTTACATTAAACTGACACAGATAAATGCTTTTCATACCTGTCCTGGCACAAGATACATTTGTACAACATGGTTTGACTTTCAACATATTGGGACAGCGAGTAATAGGATGTTTAGATGCCCATACCTTTACCTAAAGCAGGTAAAGATACAGTTTACATAAGAGTATTGTAAATCTCTCTTACTATGCCACGTTGTAAGGTACATGAGGTACATCAGGTGACTTAATTTTTTAATGCAAAAATCACATTGACCTAATAATGATCATGTCATTCCTAAAAGTGACTTCTCTAACAATTCAACAGAATGATAAATATATTTAAAATAATTTTCATTTGTGAATGACATTCAACTGTCTTCTACATGGACTTCTTCTGGACTAGATGGGGTAGACTTTAGATCTGTACATTCTTGCAACTGTTTTCAAGTAATGAATCTGCATAGCCTTTACGTTTTAGATGGGTACTGAGCTTAGTCTACGGTTTAAGTGAGTTCCAGAAATTCACCAGTCATTAGTAATATTCTAAACAAATTTGAAAGATTTTTTAACAGGACAGATTCAGAATCGTATATGTCTGCTAATGTGTAAGTTATTCTTTTTTCATCGTACATGGTGTATTTATAGCCAGGTGGAACGTCAAATGTGATTTTCACATCAAAGTACAAGAATGGCGGCCACCTGCTCTATCTGTCTAATTTGGTTTGTGTTGACAGTCTGAAGGCCTTGAGAGAAGGTATACTTTGAAGAATCTCTTTTTGTAAAAGGACGCCTCTAGCTCTTATCTCAACCCAGCAGGCAGGCAATAAAATATATCTAGATCGACCCTAGAAGAGCATTAATTAGGTCTGAGACTAACTTACTACTACAGAAATATAATTACACATAAAAATGACATTCATTGCAATATAACTCTCTACTAATAATGTATGTACATGTGCTTTCCATGCCACACCGCGACTCAGGTAAATGGTTATATCATTGAAATTCAAACCCCTTTACCGGTAGACACAGAAGTGGAGCCTGGGGATGACATACAGAGGATCTGTATGCTTTTAAAGGCTAATCATGGTGTCTGAGGGCCCAGAAATACAATCCTTTCTCCAATTTTTTCTCATCTTTCTCCTGGTCTGTCATGGCAAAAGACCTTTCCTATTCCTCTTTGTAAACAGAAGAGCTTTTATTGTATCATTAACCATTGTTCTCATAGTATGTGCACTGAAAGTACACTTAACCACAGATTACATTTACTGATCTAGAAAGTATGTTCCTTAGTAGGACATATTCAATTACAGAACGAAATCCAATAATTTTTCAATCATTATTAGTCAATGTGCACTCAGATGCCACAGTGGCAATTTGTTAGCCCACCACTGTGTGGCAGGGTTTGTGTCTCAGCAGTAGCTTCCAGCCAGGTAAAGCATTGTACAGGTATGACTGACTGTGTCTGTAAGAGTGGAGGCCAGATGGGGAAATCATATGCCAGGGCTGCAACAGCATTTGGATACATGAGAGTAAAACAGAAAAAATGGAATATGTATTTGAATTGCATGTTGATGCTTCACTGATGTGATGTGTAGCACTGTCACTTTAAGGCGAGAAGGCTCTGGGTTCCTGGGGGTCGTTATTTCCTACCCGTGTCTGTGTTGGTTCACTCAGTTTGCTCCGGTTTCCTTCCACAGTCCAAAGGCATGCTTTAGGTTAATTGATTAGACTGAAGTGGACCGAGTGTGTAAGTGTATGTGCCCTATGGTGGATTTGCGCCATGTTTAAAGCTAATCCTGCCTTGCAACCTATGCCACAATGACTGCTTCACTGATCCATATTATGTGTCAGTATAATAAATGCATCTACTAATGGCAAATCTTATCAACAAGAAACCAAAATAAAAAAACAATAGATTTTGTTAAATCTATAGATAATACTGTAGCTATAGTCTCTCACTCACTGATGTATGCTAATAAAACAGTTGTCATTCTATATGATTTAGATTATTTTTTCTTTATTTATGTAATCACAGTAAACCTAACCGGCAGCACATTGTTCAAGATGGGAACCAACCTTAGACATGGTGCCATTCCATCTCAGAACAAACACACATATTCTCACTGAGACACTATTCCAATTGAACTTGTCTTTGGGATGTGAAAAGAAACCCAAGAGTACCCAGAGGAAACCAGTGCAGTGCAATGAGGAGACCACCCAAACTCCACACAGGAAGAGGCTGGGTTGGGACTCAGGCCAGGGTCTCTGGAGCTGTGAGACAACAATGCCCACTATACCACCGGCATTTTCAACTTATTTCAATAAGAATATTATGTCTTGAAACATTTTCCACACAGCAGAAAATGTTTACTCCGTCTGGCCTCAGACAGATCAATATGAACCAGCAGGCAGGAGCAGCTTTGCATCACTCTCCATTTCAGTTACTGCTGTGAGCATGGACCACTCGAAGGTCCTTTTTACTCATTACAGGGCCACGTCTCACAACAGAACCACTCTCCAATGGTAATTAACATTGTGCAGACACATAAGAATAAACATAAAAATATGACTACACCAATGTAACCAACTACTGAGCATTAGAAATAATGGGGTTCTTATTATATTTGAGTGATTTTAGACAAAAAATGTAAACTTGACAGTCAGCGTAAAGAGTATACAAGGCATTGAATGAACAAATTGCAGTTTTAAACTGAATTTGTCTGTGTCTGTGTGTGTAATTGTTTCATTAGACTTCCTTAAAAATCTTTTCATTGACTGTTTTGCCCCATGTTCTCTTACCCTGCTGAATACTGTTACTAGACGTTGATAAAAGAAATCTTTTTGTTGGCATGCAACCTCTTTCACAAAAATAACCCGGGGCAGATGATTGGGGAATCTAAATTGATTTATTTCTGTGTTTGTACTTCAAAAATGCAGACGTGTCAGCCGGTGGCATTCAGTTAAAATATTGATGCTTACAAGCACTAGCAGCGAACAATACTTGTATGAGGAGTGGTTTCATTAACTAACATATTTGTTGTTTCACAGCTGATTTGCCTCACCTTCATGATTAAGCTGATAAAATTAATCTCATTCAATTGAACTCTGATTCTTTCCATTTGTATTTGTGTTGCATTACATGCAATTAAGACAGGAAGCTTATTCTGTCAACCATTCGCACTGTCTCATTATTCCAACAATGTCAGCGGGTCATGCGGCAAATGAAGGCATCCAATTAAGAGTGGTTCTGATTCAACAATCTTTGTCAGTCTTGTTAGAAGTTATACAGTTTTCAGTGTCCAGGTCTCGAGGAACCCTCATTGTTAGACAAATAACTATTGCAAAATGAGCAATATGACCAGACAAAAGTTATTTAATAGGTGTGTGGAGTGACACAGGGTCACTTTTACTGGTGTTTTTGAGCTCATTAGTCAAGAGACAAAGCTGTGATGTTTGCTTCATTCCTGTGTCTAATGGCTGGCACTAAGTAACACACTCTTGGCTCTTGCTGTTTAAGACCACTTGCTATTTATGGCCAGCCTGCAGCAAAATCTGCGACCCCTTTGCCACCACTCCAATGAAACAATGGTCATTGTGAGTTTGAACAATAAAATATTTCAATCATAAGCAGGGGTTTCCAATACCTTTTTAGGCAATGATGAGGGAAAATGTTGTGTAATTTTGTGGTCACAAGAAATTGATTTATTTATCTAACTAGCAAGACCTGAAGAAAATATAAATTTTCAAGCTACAATGCCAGATGGCTCACTTAGCCCATCATTTTTGGTCATTACATGATTTCGCCGTCAATTACTATAACTAGCCTCATCAGAGCTCCTGCATGCTCTCGAGCACCTTTATAAATAGATTTGAAAAGGTCCATCACTATCTTTTTGGTTGGATCTCTTGAGCTGATTAAGCTTCTTGACACCATAGCTAGTGCAGTGATGTTAGAATTGTTTTCTTGCAAAAAGATTGATTGCCAATAAAAGCTTGCCAAAGACACAATTTATTATTTGCAGAGGTAAAATACAACAGAACCCCTCTTTTATTTCATTATTTCACCCTCTAGTGGAAATCATTTGGTCCAATGATTGAAAGATTGTATAGCATAAATGTGAGGCATTTCTAAAGGGCCAGATGCAACCTACTGTACAAGCAGTTCTTCTTATTAATTAATAACGAATGTCCCCATATTCCAGGAAGACATTCATATACTGTGGCCTTCTGAATCAAGAGATTTGAACATTGCTGAAACTTAATAGGAAATTCTGGAGCATATCTCTGTAAATCTCTGCTTCCTTCAAAGAACTGTTTATATATTCTAACATTCCATCACAAGCCATCCGAAACTTGAATATAAGCATCGTAATAAGAATTAAGGTTCGCTGGAGACAGAAGCTCAATTCATGACTTTACTCATTTAAAAAATATTTGTGAGCAGTGTAGATTCTGATTTATATTTTATATATTCATATACTTATACTTTACCTTGTTCCTTCATTGCACCATGGTCCCAAGGTGTTCCCCAAGGTTCAGTGCCTTCATTTCCTTTGTAATGCTGATAATCTCCATCTCTACATCTCCATCTGACATGATCATAGTAGGACTCACCATTGACTCATCCATAACCATGGTGTCATTTTTGACAGTAATATCTCATTTGAACACCATGTTGTTAGGGTTCCTACCTCCCCCGGTGCGTTCGGCCGTCCTTGCCGGTCGCCATTACAAAGCCATTGGTAGGACGGCTTAATATCCACTGACTTGATTATGCCCTGATCCCTGATAAAGGCGTGGTGTTGGCGCTGTTCGGGGCCAGGTCATCATCATTCAGACGGGATTCCATCTCCGTTCGGTTCGCG
>JAUZSU010173080.1:0-13024 GCA_034780255.1 Parotocinclus maculicauda | reverse complement strand
GGGAAGATTTTGGTTCTGGATGGAAGACTTTTTCTGTGTGTTCGTGCCTGTAATAATTACCATGCAGAAGAAGCAGTCATCAACATGGCACTCACCACACCACTGAATCTCCAAAGCTAAGACTTTTCTCTGACCTTTAATCTACTGTCTTAGGTTTTCAACATGTCCTACACACTCTGCCAAAGATTTCTTCTGGCCATCCAGTTTAAACCCAAAATTTTGCATGCTAATCGTTTTGTACAAAGTCAGATATATTTGTCCATTGTTTATGTGGTGTAAAATGTAACAGCATATATCTGGATCATTCAATGGAAAATGTATGTTTAATTTTAATTATAGTGTTATGGTTAGCATTGTACTGTACATATTAATATAGATATTGCACTGATGATATGTACAATAACTATATACAACTATATATCATCATATAATCAAAATATAAATCATAAGGGCTTAGCAGTAATTTCAGCAGTAATCAGTGCTGAATGTTAAACAGTTATATGTTTCTACATATACTGCTTACAAAAAAGCATGAAAATATGCATAAAATATCCCCTCATGTTTGTGAGAAGTGTATATAATTTAATATATATTTATATTTATGGAATATTATCAGCATGTGTGATGCAATAAACAACTATTTAAAGTAAAAAGAGCCAACAACATTGGGTGTCGTGGCATTGTCGTGCAATGGTTAGCACTGGCTCATAGCTTCAGCATCCCCAGTTCAATCTTGAATGCCACGTGTCGGTGTGGGTTTTCTCTAGGTACAGTGGTTTTCTCCCACATCTCAGAGGCATGCATATTAGGTAAATCTGTGTTTCTAAAGCGCCTTTAGTGTGTAAATGAGTGTATGAGTGTGTGCTTTGATGGAGTGATGCTCTGTCTGGGGTTGTTTCTGCCTTGTGCCCTTTTCTGCCATCTAGGCCCTGACCACGATTAAGCAAATAAGAAAGTAAATGATTGGACATATAAATTAGTATTCCATAAGTGACACAGACAGTACATTATACTCAAAGTTTAAAATGGTGCATAAAGACACACTGACTTTAGAGGCACACAGAAAGGTTATGCAGACCTATTTTTAAGTGTTCTCTGTGTATGTGGGTGTGTGTGGCTCTGACCTGCTCCAGTGAAGGCCTGCCTATTGGGATCATGTCATTCTGCACTTGTTCTCTTAGCTGTTCAGCATAATGGGGGATAACCTCTTCTCTCTTCTTCTCCAGCTTTTCTTTAAAGCAATATTTCCATTCATCCAGTGGGAGCTTAAGAGCCCCAGCCACTACTCTTTCTTCCACAACGCTGCCTATAGAGAAAAGAAAAGACACAAACAAAGACAGAACCGAGAGGAAGAGAAAATGAAAAAAGTGTGAATTTTCATCTACTCCAAAGTAAAAAAAAATATACAGATGCATATGTACAATTTCATAGTGACATGATTCTACATTTTAAAGTTCTGTATATTTGGGTGCTGCATGGTGGTTTTGAAAGTACTATAGATTCTCTACAGTTTCAGAAAACTGGGTTTAATCCTGTGTGGAGTTATGTTATAATAATATGTTATAATAATCCTCATTCTTGTTTTTGACCAGTTGTGATGTACTGTGAATAAAAAAAATTGGTAAAAAAAAAAATAAAAAAAAAATATTTATATATATATATATAATTTAAAATATATATTTTTTTATTCTAAACTTGTCAGTAATTTATAGAATAAACAAAAATGTTCCAATTCATTCAAACCTAGATGCTTTATTGCTTATTGTTATTGGCAAGAAGAGCAGGTACAGCAATGCAACAGAATTGTGGGGACAATTTATTGCTGCTGTCACGGACCGGCCAAAATGGCGGAGACAGACGCAGCTTGTAGTGCAAAAACAGGACTTTATTCCACAAGCGTCAGGCAAAAGCGAGGTCAGACAGTCCAGGATCGGTACACAGCGAGGCAGAACGAGATTCAGGGAGAAAGGCGAGAGATGAGGCCGAGGGACGAAAACGAGGTCGATAACGCTAAGAGCTGGCGATAACAAACTTGCAACACGAAACAAAGAGCACTTAGAAACGTGGTAGGGACCAAGTGACTTAGCGACTAGGCTGTGAGTGGGACGTAAATAAATAGGGTGGTCGGTGATGAATGCCAGAATGAGAATGAAATCAGAACTCAGGTGACGGTGCGCGTGTGATGAGACAGTTTTGGTCGCTGGAACCGGCCGAGAGTGTGACAGCTGCCACTGGACGACGAATATGCACCCAGACCACACGAAATCAGCTCCATCATGTTGGACTGCATGCATGGCCAGAAATGGTATGCTGATCTGCTGTTCTCTGGTTCACTTTTTAGTCTGACAATCATTGTGTCCTGATCTGGTGTGAACAAGGAGCACAGGAGAATCCTGTTTCATGCGAGAAAGGGACCTTTTTGGTGGTGGTCGAATCATGGTTTGGGTTGGGACCAGCTTTGGTGGTCGTACTGAGCTCCATGTCATCAGAAAGGATCGCTGACTGCAGTAAATAAAGAAATAACTTTGTTTTCATGGACGATAATACAAGGCCCCACCTTGCACTTCTCGTCTATAACATACTTCAGGAGGAAGAAATCTTCACCTTCTTCAGACCTGAATCCCAATGAACACACTTGGGATATACTGGCAAGGCATCTGGCAAACTCCACAATGTCTTTCACAACAATTCTTGAGCTGGAAGTTGCCCTGGAATAAGAGTGACAAAGGATCCCACAAGAGCTGCTGGACAATCTGATCCTGTCAATGTCCTAACGCTGTCAGTGTGTTTTGGCAGATTTGAGTGATCATACACCCTACTGAACAGTAAATGTAAGAGCACTCTCGTCCAGTTTAACATGCTTTTGTTCACCCTCATGAATATATCAAAGTTTGAGTTTTAATTACTCCTGACCACCTGTTGCTGTTTTTCACACCTCAGTTTTTGTTTCCCTGCGCAGTAGAGTCACTTTGCTTTGTTTTCACGTCAAAGCTAAGCCTTTTTGGCCGCAATTCTTTGATAAAGACCACTTCTGGCTGGACTTCTCTAAACAGTAGAAGGGTTTATCTGGGTCCCACTAATTTTTTTAAACTGCTGGACATCTGATTATGAAAACAATTACGCATGATGTGTCTTTCACCTTCCAAGTTACCTTGGCTGACCACTGCATCTCCGGTCCTCAACATTGCCTGTAGATGCAGCATGTATTTGTCCTTCAAAGAGCTTAATCAGCACACCTTAAAACCCCATTTTTGTACACCTTTCTAAAACTCTGCACGCTGCACCAGTATGCACAAATATATGATACCACATACTCATAAATGCATACACAAAAGGTGGCTAATGTTCCACATCTGATATAGTACCATACTGCCTTTTATACTGGTAATCCAACCTGGAACTTAGGAGTTATGAGTGGCTTTTACGTAGAACCCTACTAATTGCTTTTGGTATATAATTTCATGTAAGTGAAAATGCCCCAGAAACAACAAGAACAGCTAGAGAACATGAGTTGAATTTTGCATTTTGCATCAACAACTGACAGTTAGAATGCCAAGGCTCTGCAATGATGAATGTAAAGTATAATACACAGTACAATAATATAAATAAAAATACAGTCAAAACATGCTGTTCAAGCTACGGATGATTTAGTGCTAGAATGTATAAATAATTGCTTTCCCTTAACCCACTGTAGAAACAGCATTATCACAAAATAACATAAAAAAGATAGAAAATAAAAAAGACAGCAGAGTACAAACATTCGAGTCTATCAAAATTTCATATAAAATTAGTTTCCATTCTCTTCAGTGAGCTTGGCACACATGAACTGGAACAGTGATTACAATGCTTCAATAGGTTTTCCCCTCTGCCACGGTCTTTGGTGCCCCTCCTTGTTCCATTAAAAGACAGAAAGACAACACTGTGGAGAAGTGCCAGAGTGCTCACTGTCTTTGTTCAAGTGGGAAGACTCTCCTGCATATTTGAATAAGGTGGTACATAAATGTAATTCCTTAGCAGGAGCGGGTTTAGGCCTGTAAGAATTTGTGCGTGCAGCGTTACCCGGCTAAGACGGGTTGAATTGTTTGGGATTTTCACTGGAGCTGTGAGATTAGTCTCTCAGCTATTGTCTCACAATGTTCATGAAATCCCACAATGAAACACTTTTTAAAAGGATACTAGGATTAACACTCATCCACAGCAGGAGGAGGAGGAGGCAGATCCTGCTTTCCTCTGCTACCAAACATCCATCCAGCTAACCACTTACTGATTCCTTGCTAACAATAGGATTGAGACAACATGTTTGGTGTGTTTCCTGCCTCCCACTGGTGTTTCTCTGGCTTTTCTATGGCACTTGTGCAGTTTAAAAATCATTAACTAAATAAACAATCAACTTAATAAAATACTGTTACAGAGTTTCATCATCAGAAAAAATGCAGGTAATCAGAAAAAGTAATTAGAAATCAGAGAAAGCCATTTGGTGCTTCTAAAATGAAGCATGTTCACTAAGTGACAAATTAAATATACTGACTGCATTAAGACTACAAAAAATAAATAAGACTTGTAAAGTGTGTTAAGTACATTTAATTTATTTTATTAAAGATATGTATTTAAAGCTTCACTTTCTGTGAGTAAATTTGTATTTTTTGCTAGATAGGTGTTTTATCAAATGTAAAAACTCTTACCGGGCAGATCTATGACTGCTGAAGCATCATCCTCATTCAGCATTTCAGACAGTTTCTCATATAGTCCCTGCTCATCATCACACATGAATTCTGTAAGGAAATGTATTACAACTTAATTGTATGTTTATCAATATTGCTTGTATTACAATGTCAAAATCACACTAAACTCCTCCTAAAAAACTGACAATACTATTTGTCTTAATTTGCATTCGTTTGTTATACCTCAAAGCTAATAATAACAGACATGTAGGACAGTCAAATGTAGGACTCATGTAGGAAATATATGCAGAATGCAGCATGACGATGTTACCACCTAAGGAACGTTATTGTCAAAGGTGATTCTGTATGGATGGATTCGAGGCTATTACAGAACAGAGGTGTCCAAAAAGATGCAGATGTAATAGCTTTTTTGTTAATAGGAAGATTTCATTATAACATACATATTACCTTGATCCCAAGAGCATGCATTTAATAGGAAGGTACCCTGCTGCCATTTAGAGAAGTTAAAGTAAAGGGCTGAAAATGGAACCAACCAATGATATGTGACCTTCAACAATGATGACTATGGCATGACCTATCTTGTTGGCCTTATTCTGAAAAGTATTTACATAGACTGTCGCACCAAGTGTCGCAGATGGCCAAGAGTGATCTTACCCACCCTATTTTAATGAACTGAGGCAACACATTACATGCAAAACTGGCATACTTAATTCTAGCTCATCTCCCGCTCCGACCCTGGCTGTCCTGCGCTTCCTCGGGTCACTCTCCTCTGTCTCCCTGGGGTCAAAGTAATTTCTTTCGCATTCAATTCCTGTGGAGAGTACACATCAAAAAAGAACAGAGACCAAACGTAAGAGAATTTAAGCCTAAAAGAGGAAGTAAGAGGCCTGGTAGGTTAGTGATTATTAGAAGCATATGAAGAGAAAATGTTAATTTCCCCGCACCCCTGTAACTGATAAGACCTCCCCTAGCCTATGTTTCCCAGAACTGAATGCCACCATGGCTCTTGGGCCTAATTATCATGCTAGGAAAAGGTCAACTAAGGCAATCTCTTAAACATAATCAGCCATTTGTTCACCTGTACTCAAAATAACTAATGAGAAATGTGTAAGAGTAACCTGGCTACAGTTTCAAAGTCTTAAATATCCTAACACTAAGACTTGCATCAAGTTAAGTATAAATGTTTATTTAATTCAAGAATAGCTCAATTAATTCAAGTGGTACTGTAAAAATTACAGTGTAAAATATACAAAAATATTACTACATCCAAGCCAGATGTAGACAATTTCAGAACTTCATACACGTCTCTTTAAAACTTGCAGGATGTGTGTGTGTACACTTAACAATCATAGGCTCCTCTACGCAACTGAGTGATAATCAGGAAAAAAGATATCTCAATACCACAAGCCACGGGACATTTCCAATGAAACGGTATTATTAAATCAAAGCTAAGAACTGTTGAATACATAATCAATAAAAATCTTTAGAAGAATGCCTTGTTGTTTTAAACAGGTATGCAAAGCAAAAACCCTACAATATGGTTATATATTAATTGGTATTGCAGTAGTGGTGCATTTTCACAATGTGACTCCATATGATTTGCATACAAAAGTATTATGTACTACAGTGTAACTACTAAAGCATGCAACACATATTTCTTGCTTACTATCATTTGTCTTTTTGCACATACCAACTTGCTTTCAAAGTGTATTACTTTGATCAGATGATACATTCAGTGCCAGGGTCAGAGTGTAAACACTACAACAAAATATATTGGGACCCTCAGTTCAAAAACAGGCAGTACCGGCAATATAAGGTTTGGGTGGTACACTAATGGAACCCTGAAATAGACTGCCAAAGGTGCTTGTACCAGATGACCCCCCCAATAACCCTGTGGGAGTATAATTGTGGGTTTTTTTGTCAGGTCTATGCTGTAAAGTAATTGTAGGGTATTTATATATAATAAATATTATTTGTAATAAATAAATAATAAATAATATATTATATAATTGTAGAGTTATTAGTGTGTAGTGATAGTGGTATTAGGTGTAGTGATATTGTCACAAAACATAATCACTAGTTGAATATTCATGCAATGAATCCTGAACAAAATAAAAGTATATATTTTATATATTTATATATATATATATATATATATAGTGCAAATGTCAAGATAGGAACACACAGCAGCTCAGTAACTAGATCACCCTACATGGCTCCCTTCTGAACCTTTTCTCTTTCCACAGCAGAATGCTTAATTACAGCATACTGCACTGTTCTTATTTTAACTGTGCTGTCCATCTGCTTCACCTGTCTCATTACACTGTACCCTGTGCTTGTATTAATACTGTGTTAGCATCTGTGTCTATATTAGTATTGCCAGTTAGCTCTTGTGTTTGTATTAATCTTGCTTGGTAAAATATTTGTCTTTGTTACCTCAGACACATAGTCTTTGTTTGTTCAGTCTTTGGATATTGTCACTACTTTAGTGTTCGTTATTAATGTTTGCCTCTCCCTGCAGTGTTTATTGTTAGCTATTAACATTAGCTCCTAGTCCTTAGGGGTGCTCAAGTATTGATAAATAAGTAAATAAATATATAAACATCATATCAAAATAGGTCAAGTCAAATTTATTTATATAGCACTTTTTACAATGGAGCATTGTCTCAAAACAGCCTTACAATATTATATTATCTTGAAAGGCCAATCCCAACTTGATCAAGAATAATGCTACAATAGCAAAAAAAAAACTCCCAAAAAGTTGTAAGGAAGAAACCTTCCGAAGGCCAAGACTAAAAAAAGAAACCCACCCTTTTTGGGTTGCCCACATAAATTAATCAGGTAAAGAAAGAAAAACCTTTTGATACATTTCTAAATATACCACAGAACATCTTATGATGATTATGAATGTTTGGTTTTTTTATATTCAAATGCACCTTTTAAAACTCCTTATCTTCTTGGTCTTCAAGTAGTTTTTGCAAAGCTTTTTGCTAGTGCATTTTCACTAGTAGTATTAGTATTTCTATAGATTACATGCAATGGTGATTAACTCATTTGCATATGATTATATTTATTCAGTTTGCTTTGAATAAAGGACTCCCTATATTCGCTGTTAGACAAACACACGTGTACACTGACACTACACTGATACATCCCAGCAAAAGGATTCAGCTACTTGTTGAGGCAAGCTAGCAGTGGAATGTAAGCCTAAAGATGTTAGGAGGGAAGTGAAAGAGAGTGTCTGTCACTGTGTTTGAGTCTAATAAGGAGTGAAGCTTCACCTCTTGTGCTGGCAAGGGCTTCTAGCTCTGTTTGCTGTTGGTGAACGTGGAGGGTGCTATCTTGCCTGTCACCTCTTGTTTCTCTTGCCAGATCCTTTGGTACACTGCAGCTTGGCTCATCTTCCTCCGATTTACTCGAAAACCCTGGATTTATTGTGCCCTTTACCATTCCCCTTACTTCCTGTTGGTCTTCTTCTGTTTAATAGGTACCGGACAAGAGAGAAGGGTCACATTTATTGCAGTGACTGTAGCTATAGCACAATTAGGTTAAAATTAACCCGAACATGGAACAGAGGTATGGAAAAAATAAACCAGAAAAGAGTAGAAAAATGAAGATGGAGACGAAGGTGAAAAAGAAGAAATGATTAAAATAATTACAAATTGTGCCCTGACAAGCAAGAGCAAAATTTAGCCCAGAGCCATTTGTCTGTAATTAGTTAATTAATCCTTACACAAATTATGAGCAATAACTCATCATACGGAGCTCACCCATCAGAAATTCAGCCGACTTAGATTTCTTCTGCTTAGCTTGCTTCAGAGCCTTCTGCTCCAACTTCTGGAGGGAAATTGTTAAATGAATAAATTAGTTGCAAAATGAAGATCATCATTTATGATCCGCAACTAACACAGTATTTTAAATGTGGAACACCACCAAAATGACATTTAATTTACATCGCTGCTAAAGGGGTCAAGCAGAAATTGAACAACAGGGGTGGAAAAAATGTAATCATAAATAGATAAGAAGAGTTAGCACAAATGCTTAATGAAGGACACATTATACACAAATACCAAAATACCTCCTTGTTCTACTGTCACCCTCACTCACACCTCAAACCAAAAACAAACCAAATGTGACCATATTGCTATCTTTAAATTCAAACTCTTTAATTCTGGATGCCAATATGACCCAGCAATTTAAACCTCCAGAAAATGATTATAATTTAAATTGTTGCCTAAGTTTAGGATTTTAGCCACATGTTTGGTATTCTTTGTTTCTTCATTCTCTGATGGTCTATGGGTGCAATTTTCTTAGGTTAGGGCCTCAAAAGTAGATTTGTGTAAAATGCTAATGTTCCTTATGTTTTATATAGCTTAAACCTTGACGAACAATGATGCTTACAGCATGTCTACAGTGCATCAAAACCATATAATCACATTTATACATATGCTTTTACATAACCAGTTTTGTCCACTAAATTAGAAAAAGTAATTAAATATAAAAAAGATGTTAATCATGTATTTTGAGATTTTAAATGTGGAATGGGGACAATGATATTTTTGTTAAACATTTGAAGTTGTACATTGTGCAATATTATTATACAGAACAGAAAAAACACATGGAACAGAAATAAAAGTGAGAGTAAAGAAAAATGAAGATTAAAGAAAAACAGGAGAGGGAAAGTAAAACAGATTGTTACCACAGCACAGTAATTAAGGCCTTTTAAGTGTAAATGGAAGTTGAGACTCATAGAACAGTGTGATAAAACAGCACGCAACTGAGCAGGCTGCTTGTATTTACACAATATAAAACGGTTTCAAAATGAAAAATTTGAACGTGTAAGAGGAAGATGTTTTTCATTCTAGATGACATGGCAATTAAATCTGAAATAAGACACATTCCAATCTGGAGAGAAGAGTTTAGTGAAACTGTTTTTCCAACAAGCCCCAAAGCCATACATTCATTTGTACCAATGACATTAATGCTCATGTAATTGTAACTTATTTAAAAACCATTTATTTTTCCCCAACAGGATAAAGTGCTTGTATATATATATACAACAGTCCTGATGTAGAAGAAAGAGGGAAATTGATTTTGTTATGTCTAAGACCTTGTTAAGTCTAAAGTCTTGGCTTTCTCTTGGCATGATTTCACATGGGATGGTAGATGGTTCAAGACAGGCTGGTTTGAATATTTACAGAAACTGCTGATCTACTTGTCTTGGTAAAATGCCTTGTTGATATCAGAGATCAGAATGTAATGACCAGACTAACAAAAACTCAAACAAACACTTGTTAATGCCAAGCTATACAGAAAAGCATCTCTCAATGCACAATATGTTGGCCCATGAAGCAGATGGACTACAATATAAGAAGACCACTGGTGGTGGTGGTGTATAAGTGTGGGGATATTTTCTCTGCACACTTGGGCCCGTTTTTACCAAATTAGGATTATTTAACTGCCACAACCTTACTACTATTTTTAAAATAAATTTGACCTAATATTATTGTTGTTAGCTATCACTGTTGCTGACCATGTCGATCACTGGCTGTCCAACACTCTGACCACATTGTACAGGCTGCATCCAGCAGGATAACACATCATGTTACAAAGCTCAAATCATCTGAACCTGTTTTTTTTCAACATGACAGTGAGTTCACTGTGCTCATTTGACCTCCACAGTAATCCTATCTCAATCTGCAGCAACTGCATCATATCAATACTGACCTTGTTGAATTTATGTTATAAAGAATTAAGGCAGCTCTGAAGGTACAAGGATGTCCAAGGGGTGTGGATTTTTAGGTATATACACTCATTTCTAATAAAAAGGGAGTTGTTGTAATCAAATAAAACTTTCTGTGTGCATGCAATGATGATATGTGAGTGAGTGAGTGAGTGAGTAAGTGTATAGGAGCAATATAAGGGTAAAAATACAATACAAAAGTGTATAATTTATATATATATAACTGAAATCCACTAATTATCCCCTAATGTTTGTGATAATGTTTGCATATAGTATATACACTAACCGGCATGAAAATACAAACTAGTTAAAAATAGATAGGACATAGGACTGGTGGGCATAGACCTGTTCCACGGTGAATTTTGCATACTGTATGGATCAGTGCCCAGTTCAGACCAGTCACATTCAATCTGCCATCAACCAATTGTGCTTCATGAAACCGTCAACTCTCATTTATGTCTGATTGTTTCCCTCAGCCCAGCTGCAGTAAACAAACCTCTACTCAGCTGTCAGTTTCACTTTCTCTCTCTCTCTCTTTCTCGCTCTCGCTCTCTCTCTCCCTCTCTCTCTCTCTCTCCCTCTTCCTCTCTCTCTTTCTCTCCCTCTCTCTTCCCTCTTTCTCTTCTCTTCCAAACCCTCTCTCTCCTGCTTTGTCTTTCTTTCTCATGCCAAATTTTACTTTATAGCATTCAACATCAACAAACACACTGTGAACCAACACAATATCTTTAACATGCAACACACACACACACACACACACACACACACACACACACACACACACACACACACAGAATAAAATCGGATTATCAAGTCTAGGTGGTTCTGTTCTGTAGGATTATGTTAAAAGATCAAGTTAAATAGCATGAAATATTAATGTTTATTGCCATTACATTGTATTACTCGGTTCATTACCATGCAATAAATAGGCTTTATTGTCATGTCAGGAATTTTGTATCTGGATTGTATAATTAAGTTTTTGACCACATGTATTCACACATATAATAACTAAATGTGTCTCCAGTTGGCCAGATTGAAATCCAATCGTTGCACATAATATTTAAATCTGCTAATTAAGCTGGACCACCGGTTTATTTTTGATTAATTACTTAACATTATTATCATTTTACTTCACTTACTGGCTCTAGTTTTTGTACAGGCATGCAGAGACGGACGTCATGGATCACATGTGAAATGTCAAGTACTGGGTGGGGTTTTCCTGGCAGATGTGTCTTGAGGAGATATTATCATCGTAATTTTAATTTTATTTTTAATTTTGATTACAATGTGTCTCAGGCTCTAAATTAGTTTAAGCAAACAGATTGAAATCTGAAATCAGCGCATCTTGAGCTTGTTTTTTTTTTAATAGCTTTGTAAGCCTTTACTATTGTCCACTGTGATTATCTTAAAGGTTATTGAACTTTTGAAGAATTAGTTTAATCTCACACTAAAAAAAATGAAAATTCAACTTTTCATTTAAATCATTTATTCTAAGTAAAAAATCCCAAGCCAAGGGAACAATTATTTTTACAAAACCACATGTACCGTAATAACTGGCATCTCTGAATTTAATGCGCCCTTTGCTAGTTAAACAGCACTTAGTCTTCTCCTATAACATCAGGGAACATCAGGGAATATCCTACTGTTTGACTTTAAGTTATTGTATGGATTTCAAAATACTGATCAACAAACCATTGACTTAATTACAAAAATGGTACAAAATGGCACACAAATGTTTTCCAATTATTTTCTGTGCCACAAGTTAAAAAATAATCCATGAATCTTACAACCCTATTCAGTATGCTAAGTTAGATAGCTATTGGCCATAGATTTTCAGATTTTGATTTTTTTCAACTTTTCCTAATAGACGTTACTTGAATTTTTTAGAAATATTACCAGAAGTGGCATGCAGTCATTTAGACAGGAGCCATTATATTTTTTTTGAAAAAATGGTCTCAACAGTAATTGGTGATTTTCTTTCCATCTCTTACAATCCTCCTTAATTGTGTCTAGTTACAAAATAAATCCAGACAAGTTCATCAGTTTCTAGTTGCCTATTAGAGTTTCTGACTGTAGATATAGGCATTTTCAGGAAACACGACCCCAAATCACAGAAAAAAGTTGGTACAGTATGGAAAAATTTTTTGGAAATATTTTAGTATTTATTTAAAAAATAAAAAACATGAAAAGTGTTAGATTCATACGACTAAATGAAATTAAATGAAAGTCAAATTAAATGTAAAAAACTCATAAAGAGGGCCAGCTCTGTCCTGGGTAGTCCCTTAGACCCGGTGCAGGTGGTAGGAGACAGAAGGATGGTAGCCAAGCTGGCATCCCTGCTGGAGAATGACTCCCACTTTCTTGCAGCACTGGGCAGCTCCTTCAGTGACAGGCTGCTTCACCCCAAGTGTTTAAAGGAGCGGTATCGCAGGTCCTTTCTTCCTGCTGCTGTTAGACTCCACAACCATCACTGCTCCAAGTAGAACACGTGTGTGTGTGTGTGTGTGTGTGTATATATATATTATATATATATATATATATATATATATGTATGTATGTGTGCATGTATCTATATTATATGTATTTAAATATACATAGC
>JAUZSU010173069.1:0-13026 GCA_034780255.1 Parotocinclus maculicauda | reverse complement strand
ATATATTTTTTTTTTTTTTTTTTTTGTTCACAAAAGTGTCAAACATTTAATTCTATAGCATATGCATCAATCTGTACCTCTGAGGCTACATTTGTTCTCTGAATGAATACATTCCAATACAAAAAAGCCTTGAGAACTGTGCTTTAGTATAAAATATTTAAACAACATAAAGCTACCCATGCTTAATAACATGGTAGAAACAGTGTGAGAGAGAGAGAGGTGCATGTGGTATGCTTCTGTGCTGTTGGATAAAGGTTTTGTTTAATTTTTAAGGTCATGTATAAATCCAGAAAGACAAAGAAGGTGATGCCATTCATTTAATTACCCATATACCCATGCATAGAACACAAACAGCACACCACTGGGTGCAATCAAAGCTGCTCCAAAAGTCAAGGTTAACTTCTGCATGAACAGAAAAAATCACACGATGCCAGCTGCTGCATATCAACAATAAACACTGCTGCAAAGCAGGTGTCTTTTTACTGGTATTTGATCAGTGCTTAACTTCATATTGCTCATGGGCAAAAAACTCAAGGGTTCATTTACATTCTACGACAGGCTCAGTATCAAATACCAGCAATCCAACATTCAATATAACAGCAATATTACACTGTACACACCTCTCTCAAGTGTCGGCTAAATGTGTTTTTTGACAAAAGGAAATAACCAGTAATTGCCAGCAACATTCTACTTATTTTGCATTACTGTAACCAGGCATATGAGAGAATAAAAGTCTAGCATTAATGCATAATTTTCTATGTGAGTTGGAAAATACAAGGATAAATATATTACAGCTGGTCAACTTTGAGGGCCACTAGCAGGAGATAAAACGTAATCAAATCACAAGCGCTTTAAAAATTGTTCTAATGTAAAGAAAACACAAAACTAATGAGAAAATTTACAAAGTCAGTATAACACTGCAAGTACAGTATATAATAAATGGGGGATTCATAATATATGGCCAAAATCATGACCATTATGTTTAATATAGTTGCAAATTTAAAGAAATGCAGTGCTCATTTCCTTTGACTTTTATTTAATTGCGGACAATATGAACCTGAGATATTTAATATTTTGTCTTTTTAAGACTAGGTTATCTAAAGACTTGATATACACACACACACACACACACACACACACACACATATATATAAATATACTGAATACTGAAGTCAGTGTCAAACTGGCATAATCAATTAACCTAGCACGCATGTATTTGGACTGTGGGAGGATGCTGGAGTAAATTGAGTAAAACCATACAGACACAGTGCTAGACAGGCTGGTCTGAGTATTTCAGAAACTGCTGATCTACTATGAGTTCACATAAAACAGTATATACAGTGAGGGAAATAAGTATATGATACATTGCTGGCTTTGCAAGTTTTCTCACCTACAAAGAATGGAAATTTCTGTATTTTTTGAATCTCTAGATTCAGAGAATTTAAACAAAAATCCACAAAATCACATTGTATGTTGTTTAAATAATTAATAAGCATTTTATTTCATAAACATAATACTTGGTCCAGAAACCTTTGTTTGCAATTACAGTCGTCAGACTTTTCCTGTAGCTCTTAACCAAGTTTGCAGACATTGCAACAGGGATTTTGGCCCACTCCTCCATACGGATCTTCTCCAGATCTTTCACATCTTTCTGATTGTCTATCAGGTTCAGGTTTGTTAATTGTTACCGGTAATGAGTGCAGAATAGGAGGGCACCTTAAAGAACAACTAACAGGTCTGTGAGATCCAGAGTTCTTGCTGGTTGTTAGGTGATCAAATACTTATTTTATGCAATAACATGCAAGTTTATTATTTTTAAATTGTGCAATGTGATTTTGCTGACTTTTTTTAGATTCTATCATTCACATTTGAAGTGTACAGACAATAAAAATTACAGACTTCTCCATATTTTATAGGTGGGCAAAATCAGTAGTCTATCAAATACTTATTTATGGGTCAGTCCAAATGTAGGACTGCTCCTGTATTTTCCCTCACACTATAGCCTTTGGCAGGCCCACTTGAAGTTACGCCTATTAAAAATAAACAATATTTAGCATTAAAAGAAATAGTAATAATTAAAGAAAAACATAATTGACAAATGTGTTCAAGTTATATCAGTTACCAATTAAAAAAGGCTTGTTTTTTATATTGCTGAGCTATTTTAAAGAAAAATCCCCCAAATGAATGTTAATTACTTTTAATTAAATAAGGAAGCCGAACTTGATGACAATTCAAAAATGGTTAACAGTGGAGCCATGAATGTTCTTCTGCGATTCCCAAACCTCCCCTTCTCCTACTTGTGCAATTAGTTTTTATCACATCCCTGATCTATCTCATATGTTCCCCCACTCTTCTTCCAGTTCCAGCCTTAAAGATCAATGATCTGCTATGTTTGGCTGTTTAGGAAGGCCTTGAATATGTGAAATAAGTGCAAGGCACCAGATGCTGTGAAACCACAACATGCCCTAAAGGGAGGAGAAGAGAGTGCTTGGAAGCACTACATTCCACTTCCACACATAGGCTTTATGAGCGTTCAAGGGCCTTCTCACCTCCCTCACCATATGGCCCCCATTGATGCAGAAGCGCTACCGTCTCTATCACAGCCCACCGGCCTAAGGCTGCCAGAACAGTTCCCTATTCCTCTGTCAGCTATCTGGGTATTAATAGGAAATGAAAGTGAGGAGAGCAGGAAGGCCAGGCAATGGAACATGGCATAACATTCCCAATGTGGATTGACTTTGGTTGGTTAGCCTAGAGCAGGCTAAGGCTGGTATAGCGGTGTAGTTCCAACCCTATCTGTACATTGGCAGCTATGCAGCCCATCCTACTGCAAGATGAAAGTGGTAGTTGTACATCACCAAATTAGAAGTTGGGACAGTATGGAAAATGCACAAGGAAAAAAAACCTTCAGTACTTCTACATTTACTTTGAATTTGAACCTGAGCTATTTAATGTTTTATCTGGTCAACTTCATTTTATTTGTTAATAAACATCCATTTATGCATTCCAGACCTGCAACACGTTCCAAAAAATTGCTGAGACGGTAAATCATTTACCTCTTTGTAATGTTAGTACTTCCTTCTTACAACACTTAAAAAGTATTGGAACAGATGATACCAAGTGATTTAGTGTTTCAGGGTTAATTTGCCACATTAGTCCTGCAAACACATCTTAAGACGGAACAGGTCAGGGCTTAAGACAGGCTAAGACAGCACCCTCCTCCCCCGCAGCAAAGCCATGCAAATTTGTGCAGCTATTGTTTAGCATGGTGTTGTTGAAAAATGCATGGACATCCGTGGAAAAGATGTCATCTTAATGGCAGCTTTTTTTACTCTAAAATCTTAAATGTACATTTCTACATTAATGCTGGCATTACAAAAATGTAAATAACCTTTGGGCTCCATACCATAATAGACTCTGGCCTTTGGACTGACCTAGAATACCCTCTGGATGCCTCTGTGCCCAAAGAAGTGGACACCACTTCTGGACATGGTTAAGATGAGGCTTTGATTTTGAGTTTTAAGTGGCATTTGTGAATTGAATTTTGCATCGTAGTCCTTGACAAAGTTTTGCCAAAGTAATCACTTGCCCATGCCATTTGTTACTATTGTTGAATGGCAGTTCTTGATGCAGTGCCATCTGAGGGATCAGGGTATCATGGGGGTTCAGCTTAAAATTGGAAAAAAAAAAACTTTTTTAAGTGCAAAAATTCCTTTAGATTCCTTGAATCTTGTAAAGATAATATGCATTGCAGAGAGATAAATATGTCACCCCCTCCCAATCATTCTTTGAGAAACATTGTTTTTTTTAACATTTTTGGAATGTGCTAAAATGCAGGAGTTGGTGTTAATAAACAAAAACATGAAATATATTGGCTTAATACTGTCTGCAATTAAATAAAAGGCAAAGTAAATGTTATCTTTTTTTTTATTTTAGATACCATTCAAACTTTATTTGACTTTGAGGAAAACTCTATTAATCAAGTACTCTTGTATAACCATTAAGGAGATATTTAATGTTGTGTCTGGTCAATTTCGTACACTTAGTACTATCCTAACTAACCCTTTTTTTACAAGCACCATATATAGGACAGCAGTGTATTCCACTCACTCAGCAACTGCACTGGAGCTGTACTTCCAATGTAAAATTATGGCTACACAATCTACTGAAGACTGCTCTGTTATGCCCATATTGATTCCCTAACAATGCTGTGTTTACATTAATGCATTAATTTACTGCAGACGTTTCATCCATATGTACTCTAACAAGAAGGCAGCCCATATTCAACTCAAGTCCATATGCACACTACAGCTCACTTGGATATATGATCAGGGATTCACTCCATATTATTTATAGATGTTAACTCTGTGAAGAGTTATTAATCATATAGTGTATAAACCTCAAACCTAACCATGCGGGCTGGCCAAAAATGGATCACTGCAGTGGAAATCAATGCAGTGCCCACCATTACTGCAACTGCTTTTCATTCTATTACACCTCAGTTTCTGTCTTTGTCTTTCCTTCTATATCTGGCCCCACCCACTCTTCCACTAAAAAGAAGCTAGAGAGTGGGAGATACCACAGATATTTCACAGCTTCTGCGCAGGGAGAAGAATGATGATAAGTCTGCTCCTTGCTTGAGGGAGATTTTCTGTAATGAGATGTGAGCCCTGGTAGTGGAGTATTTTTTCAATATCTGGCTACTACAGAATCCAAGACATTTTTGCTGCATTTGATTTAAGCCAATCTAACCAAATCACAGATAAAAATCTACAATAAGATTGCCGGAACTATGTCTTTTTCATGTAAATTATGAATTTCATAGGGTATATTATGAGAAACAGCAAGTACAGATCGTATCCTGTGTGCCAGGCATGTTGTCAAAACAAGGACTTATACTGGAATCTGTATGTTTATGCAATGGTAGCTGCTGCTGAACAGTAAGTATATGTCAAGGTGTCCCAAATTGCGTCTACTTGGGCTAATAGTGCTATAGGTGTCATGTGGGACTGTAGGAATTGGTGATTAAGGCACAATTTTGGACAGGGTCCATAAACTTTGACAATTTTTACATTTTAAATTCAAACTTTCACCTAAGTACACATTCTCTAGACATGTTTTCATCCCACTGAAGTACCATCATAAATGTAGTGTGTATACTAAATTTTAATGCAGAACATGTAGTAAATATAGTGTGACCTTTCTGACTAACCTAATTCACATTCCCACACCTACTCCTTAAACCTCCACTTACTGTACCTCCACTTGAATTTGTTGTTTCTCTTTTGCTGTCCTCCTCAACTTGTTTGATTTAGACACCCACAAAAATCATTCCAAATGAGTCTGCCTCTTCTACAAATCACATCACATCATCACCAATCTTTGTTTTTGTTTGCTTTTAAGTTTCTTTCCAATAACTTTTCATTTTTTCTGATATATGCTGCTTGCTTTTATCATAAGGAAGCACATACCATCCTTCTAACATATTCTAGATGCAACTATTTAACTATTATTGCAAGGCCATAACACAATAAGCAGGCAAATGAACATCCTCTTTATTAAACATTACTTTGCTATCTCACAATCATAAAACATGTACTGTTCACTGTTCATCAAATTTAACTGTTAAATAATTTTCAATTTGAAACCTTTGTCACAGGTGAGGACAGATATCGCAGCACTGTAATACAGCCAGTTAAGGAAAAATATAGATAATTGCTTTAAATAATTGTGCAAGATTGGGATTGTTCCATTTCTCTTTCTTCTTCTGTTCCTCTCCTTGCACACAAGTGCATTGAAATACATCTCGGACTCAAGAGCAAGGAGAAGGTGTAAATTGCTCTGCTCTTCCAAGACAGAAAAATATAATAATTTCTTTAACATATTTTTTTCAGCTTGAAAGAAAAAGCCAACTTCAGGACTTAAATTTTGACGTCGACTGCTGCAAAACATGATTAACACAGTGCTTATACAGTTGTTACAAGTGCAACTACAGTGCACAGATCATTTGGGCAGAAGGGAGCACAAACTGGGATGATCGTATTACAGTTTATTTTGGATATGTGTCTAAATTACCTATACAAAAAAACATATTGCGTTTGCTAGCTTTATATGTCTTCCATTACTACTGGTCTTGCAGAAATAAATGTCAATATGTGTGCTAAGTTGTAAATAACTTTTGGCAATCTGATGTAGCTTGGGGCAGACAGATATGTTTATACTTGTTAAATGCATGACTACAATGTCAGCTCTTGAGTGATTTGGGCAATCTGTTTCACATCTGATTATGTTAACCATGTCCAGAAACAGCATTGATTTATTTGGGATCAGAAACATCTGGGATGCACCATCACACCGTGAAAACAAGTATTGTGGTCAGACGAAAAAGCATTACTGATATTTTTGAAAGAAAATACACAAAATGATCATCCAGACTGTTATCAGCAAGAAGTCCAAAAGCCAGGGTCTAACATGGTATAGGTATGTCTCAGTGCCCTCTGCAAAGGTAATTTACACTTTTTTTTTTACACTAATTTACTCACAAGTTCCTGGGTTCAAATCCCACCTCTGCCAAGCTTCCACAGTTGGGTTATTGAGCAATACCCTTAACCCCACAAATATTGCTTGAAGTAAGACTATATAATTTATAAGCCACTCTGGGTAAAGGTGTCTGCTAAAGGCTGTAAATATAAAGGCTTCATTATCCATTTTAACACATTGCAAGCCTGAAATGCAGAAATGGATGCTTACTCATTGATAGAAAACACACACACACACAGACCTGGATAGAAATGTGTTATGTCGCATGATGGTCATTTTCACAAACCTGCCTTAGGCCATCCTGACCTAGCTGTTAGACAGTGTTGGGTGCAGTGCTTCCATGAGAGCACACATAGGGAACAGGCTCAGAGGAGAGGATTGATGATTCACTGACAACCACAAGCAACTGTTACAGTTTAATTGTCCTCCATCCAGACACAGACGGCACACACCTCTCTCTGCCCGGACCACTTCCAGGAACTTAGAAGGAAATTTGTTGTCACAGTGGCCATTACATGTCCTTCTATTGACAGTCAGAAGTTTACAGTTGTGTCGTGAAAGAGAAACCCGAACTGCTATGAAACAAAGCAAACACAGCAGGAAACAGTCAGTTTGGAGTCTGATAGTGTAAATACTGTGCAATGATATAAAAGTGAAAGTAAATGTAAGAAATGTTTTTACTGTCCCGACTTTTTTCTTTATAGATATTGTAGAATTTTGTTCTTATATCATTGTTAAACATTGGTCAATAACAATAACATGATGGAAACCCTGTTAGAATCCATTTTAGCAATAATGACCAGATTTTTTTTTACTTTCCTGTTTAACTTTGTAATGAGAGTATTTTCTTGCACAGTAGGCTTTAAATGTAATTTAATGCACTTCGTTTATATCTCAAAGTGCTTAACACTATAGAGATAATTTTAATGAACTAACTATTGCGACTTACCAGAAGTATGCAGCCATTATAAGCTTGTTTTATTTTAAACACAAACATTCCTGTAGTTATTCTGCTAACACTTCAGTTGTGGCATTGCATCCTACTGTTACATCACAACACAGGCATTTACCTGCACCTACACAGAAGTACACACTGGCCTTTAAATGCAAGTTGTATAACTCACACTTACTTACAACTGCAAAAGCATACATTATGCTAAACTATAAACTAAACTATAATATATTTCAAAAATACATTTTCATATGATAAACATTTATATGTGGTTTATTTTATCGTAATATAAAACTTATTTGATTAGATAAATAACATCAGTATATCCCACACAAGTGCATTCTCTACAGGCTTTTAAAGCATTTTATCTTTTGCTAATATTATTGTTAAGCTTTTCCTCCCTAAATCATTAGCTTTTGTTGCCACTCTATAGACAACAAGAGCTCTGATGTACCCATTCAAGCACAAGTGTGTTTTAACAGATGAAAAGAAGCCTGAAAAAACACTTGTCTTAACTTAACACAGTCCTTTTAGCTATCATATTGTTTGAGCAATTGGCAGTTATATCCTTATTTATTATCAGTCTCAATATCATATTAAATGATGCTTGAAATCGTGTTGCACTGTTTCATGAAAATAGAGCATTTACCTGACACAGTGTAAAAGGGAAAACAACACCTGCTGTCTAGACAACAGTAAATCACTGTATAAATACACAATAGTTAGTCACATATTTGTTTAACATAAAAACCTTAGGTTAATGATTAAAAATAACATTACTTTACCATGCCACAACAATATATACCCTGTTTAATCTACATAAATGACCAAAACACAGATCAAATAACATTGAATGTCATGTTACTATTCAACTACTGTTAATCAACTACAACACATTCTGTGAAACAGGACATTTACTAAAATTGTGGTTGGCTGGACATAACCATAGTCATATAGTCTTTTCATGCTGAAGTAATGTAAATTATTTTCATTACAAAACTGCATGCAAACTATACTTAGATGACAGAGATACTGCTGAAAACGTGTGACAGCCTAAACCGTTTTACAAATGTTTGTGTCACACACACGAGCTGTGCAGCGGACCACAATCACTCGCTAACACACCGTCACTCACCCACTTACTGATTACACACACCGGACTCTCATTATCTCCTGCCTTCATATACACGCTCACACATCACTCCACGCTGATTCACTCGGTTTACCCAGTTGTTGACGCGTTATTCTCTGTGCTATTGCTACCTGGATTTTGACTTACTGTGTTTTGACTCCCGTTCCCTTTTCCGACTCCGATATTCGCCTCACGTTTTGGACTCTGTTTGCTCTCGCTGGTTTTGACCCTGGATTGTTCACGTTTCTCGATTTTTGTCTGCCGTCCTCTAATAAAGCTGCTATTCCGCCAAGCTGCGATTGTCTCTGCGTTTTTACGAGGCGTAACAGTTTGTTTTTTTTACTCATCCAGCACTAAATCTGTCTGTCTAGGTGACCATGCTGTTTGGCTGATAAAGTATGCAATGATCAAAGTTAAAATATCAATTTTTATTTTGTATTTTACCTGTATGTTACATGGTAAGCAATCAGTCATCTCTTCAATTCTGAGCAACTCTGTACTGTCCTTATGTAAACTGTCATGGTAATATTATTTGGTTCTGTCTGAAGAGTAGCAGTTGTGGTCAACATTCAAATTAACTAGACATTGTTTCTCATTACATGTTGCTGTGCAACACATATATTGTTATCCAGTTTTATTTTTATTATTATTATCTATTATTATTCCACTCGATTTTTGGTCAGTCTCTCCTCCTAGAGCTTTCAACATATCAACACAGGACAAACGCTGAAACGTCCAGTATCACTCTTCAAATATCACCCCATTCATTTTATATGGCCCAACTGTAGCAGAAAGATCAAAGACAGATCAAAGCTAAGCAGAATCAATCAGATTTCAGACATGCACCCATTATCGGACCTGCACCTTGTCAGAGACTTCAAGGTCTCAGACCTGTGCCCGGCCAGAACCCACTGTCTCTCATACCCATGCCCAATCGGGTCTCGGACCTTACTCATCCACAACAGTTGGAGCCCGAGTAGAATTGACCGTGTCTCGGGCCTATGCCCGTCCCAAACCTACCAGGACTCAGACCTGCACCTGACCAAAACCCACCGTGCCTCAGACACACATCTGACCAGAACCGACCAGGTCAAAGACCTGTGCCAGGCCAGAACCAACCGCACCGGTGCAACACACATTTGCAGTTCCTCCAGGAGCTGCATTTCTAGTTAAATTTGAAATTTTGTATTTCACACTAAAATTATAGCGCATACCTGCACACCGCTTTTAAAATCTTACCCACTGCCACAGGAACAGATTATTAGTGCACCATATAACAGACTGGTGGATAAATTTATAATTTGTGCTTATCCTTGCTATTTGCATCCCCCTTTCTTCCTCGGCCACCAAATCCCTGCCCTCAGGCAAAAAGCCAGAGCGTACTCTGGAGAGTTGGCACAGCAATGCAGACTGCCAACAAATACAAAAAACATGCATTCTTCATAGTTTCAGTGATTGTAGAACACTGCTATAAGAAGCAGAACATACAATACTGAATATAATATTAATAAGAAAAATTATATCTCACTCTGTGTAGAACAAAGGAAGACTTTAATTCCAATTTACAAAACCCACAATAAACTATACATACAAATCCAACAATAAATTTAAGTAAGATTGTTAAAGCCTTAGCAGAATGCACGTCACAGAACCTTGAGGTGAAAAATAACACTGTGTTCAAGTTCTACACATCACAATAGGATTTAAGTTCGGAATACATTAACACCTTTTGTAAAATCATTAATATACTCTAACCATTAACACCTGATTAATTTGGTAAATGTTTTAATAGACTAATAACATAGATTCACTGTGTTAAAACTTAATTTCCTCCACAGTAGCATCCCTTTTAACCCAATTAAAACAAAAAAATAATGTTAAGCCTTTGATCACACATTTTTTTGCATTTATTTCTCATATTAATAGCTTTTGAACTGAGAAAAACACCCCTTATATCCTAAAATCAGAGATCGGTTAGGAAGGAATGGAAAACACAGTAAATAAATATTATTTAATTAATTAATTAATTAATTAATTAATTAATTAATTAATTATTAACTAAATAGTCAAGTGATTAATTGATGTTTTAAAAAACATACATTTCAGCATTCTAAGCCAACAAGTAAAAACAAATAAAACAAAACAATTTCTTTATTCAACAAATTAAAAACATGACATCACCTGTCAGATCATTATTTAGATTTTATTTATTTATTTTTTATTATTATTATCCCAAATTTATTTGCAGAATATAAACTACCTATGAGTTATACTGTGTGCAAGTTTAAAAATAACTTTTTACCATTTTTGTCATATTTTTGTTGTTGTTTAACTATGCAATAACCTTTCTTCATATACCCAGTTGATCTCGTTGCCACTGTTTTTGTTTTACTGTGTGGGTACCTCTTTCAAAGAGCAAAGGTTTGCTCTATGTATACTCAAGTAGTGCTTTCTTCTTAGATTTAACCCTCTATGTAAACATACACAAGAATCTATCTTTTAAAACACAGAAAATTGTTTCCTGGTTCTTCCTTCCCATTGAACAGTTCTGATTCATCTTAAGTCTTTTGCGGTCTTCAAACACTGACTGAATCCTGAACCTTTCACTCATTTCTTTATTGCAGTTTATTGTTCTTACTTACATCAACAACAGTGCTGTCTCAACGCCTGGTAGGTCTTTAGTTGGCAGGGTTTTAGTTGTATGTAACCAACGTTTAATTTAATGGATTATTTATAACTTATGTAAATTATTTTTAAAAGTAGCACTCGGCAGTGCAGTGGTATCACAACAGGGACCAAGGTTTAAGGCCAGGTGTTGCCTTCCTGAAAGGTTAAACCTCACATGCAGACATGGTAGGCTGTGTCTGTGATAATGAAGACTGGTTGGTTGATCATCACTTGGAACTGCAACAGTGCCGTCTACCCACCCAGCGAGCAACTGGCTGTTCTTTGGCTTCCATGGATAGGTACTGAAGCCTCTGTGACACTCACTCACTTACACTGGGACACTTGAGAGACACCAGTTGACCTAATGCATGTCAGAGGAGAATGGACTGAATAGTATGAGCTGATAGAAAGGCAACATTAACTCAATAGATAAGTACAACCGGGGTACATTACAAACATTGCAACCATGATACCTTAAAGTATATGGGTACTGCAACAAAAGACCACACTGGGTGCCACTACTGTCAACGACAAACAGAAAACTGAGGCTATAATTATATATATATATACATACAGTATATATATGAACTCCACAAAAACTCTTATATTAACTTTGACATTTATTACATTGCATGCAGTATGAACCTGAGATATCCATGTTTTGTCTGGTCAACAACAACAAAAAATGGGTGATATTTTGTCTCATTCTTTCTGCAAACACATCTTGATACGTGCAACAGTATGGGGTCGATGTTGTCACATTTACATTTAAAAATTTTCCACACATTCTCTATATGCAGGCAGGCCAGTCCAGTACCAGTACACTCTTATTCCACAGCCATAACGTGATGTATGCAGCATGTGGTTTTGCATTGTCTTGTTGAAAAATGCATGGATATTTCTGAAAATGATGACATCCTGAAGTCAACATACACTGCTGACAAAAAAATTGAAATATTTCTAATTTTGTGAGCAGTACATGTTGCTCTTAACTCTAATTTTCACACTGTGTTGGACCATCCTAGGTGGCTCCGAGCTCAAAGAGTCTGAGCTTCGAGCTCAAAGAGTCTGAGGCTTGAAGGCTTCTTTTTTTACAGACAAGTTTTAAGTGGCATTTGTAAATGTAACTCCGTATTGAAGTTTGCCAAAGTAATCCCTTGCCCATGTGGTTCTTTTAGCAGTGCTGTTTGAGGGGTCGAAAATCACAGCTGTTCAGTTTAAGCTTGTGCCCTTAGCCTTTATGCAGATTCCCCCAGATTTCTGGAATCATTTAATCATATTATATATATTATACCTTAGGCCATCTTTGGAATTCTCAAAAAGACATACTAAAAAATTATCATGACGGTCTAGTCATTAAAATAATACTGTATAAATAAAAACATTTTAAAAAGAGCATCTCATGACATTATACATTTGCTTGATAGTTCATATACACACTGGTACAGAATACATTCATTTTACAAAATTACTGTTGTTGTTGTCTATATAGTGCCAATGTATGACAGCCTCACCAGCAGTTCTTTCAATCAAACTATCCAACTTCCCTGGCAATTCATGGGATATTATAGTACCATAATGTCTATCCAGAACACTAGTTCTCAATTAAACAAATTATTATTTAAAAACTCTATTATGGCTATTTACAACCCGGATTCCAAAAAAGCTGGGACACTAAACAAATTGTGAAAAAAACTGAATGCAATGATGTGGAGGTGCCAACATCTAATATTTT
>JAUZSU010173068.1:0-24763 GCA_034780255.1 Parotocinclus maculicauda | reverse complement strand
CTACGCATATGCAGATCGAGTACCGCAAAAACCCACAAAACAGCAAAAATCCACTATATTAGATATATACTAATCCCATTCATATTTTTTGAAAACCCGCGATGCACCGAGTCCACGAAAGGTGAACCGCGAAGTGCCGAGGAAACACTGTATACAAATTTCTGAACCTGCGTTGCTTAACCTGGTGGACAGAGATTCCGTAGTATTGACACATTTGTTCTAAGAATCCATACCAGATCAAACCTTAATGGAGTTCTATATATTCACACATTTCATCCCTGGATCTACCACAGTGGGGTGTGATTAGCACTAGCCCTAAGGAGCTAATAAAGATTCATGCCTGTGTTTGCATGATTATATTTGAGTCTAGGTGCAGAGAGTATGACAGTGCAAGGCAATTGATGCCTGTCTCTACCGCAGTCTGTAGATCAGTCTGGTTTACGATGCAGTGGCAATTCATGCTTATGGTTTGTAGCAAATGTATTGAGATGTATAGACGCAATTATTAGGCCTGTCAAAACGAATGCAGAACTACGTTCTTGTCATTTGAACACTTGAGGCATCCGTAGTTATTCCCTACATTCTGCATGCATATTCGAAGCTGCTAGAGTGATGAATGGTTTTGCCTCATATGGCTTTGCTCATTACTGTGTGACGCGGTCGCATGAACTCACGAGCGGCCACTGTAGCTGTGTGATTTGGCAACATACCTGGCACATGCAGGTAATGAAATAACAACGTCTAGTTTTTAGCTTATGTTATCCACTCATATGGCTGTATAAGGCTTTAAAGTGTCAAGTTCTAGCAAGCAAAAACGTGATCAGTTGCGATTAAACAATAAACCTATGAATTAGATTAAATATTTTACCCATTTAAACATTTATTACAATACATAACACATGTTAAATGTATCCATCCATATATATATATATATATTTGAGCAAAACATTATATATATAAGACAATGTTCTGCTCAAATTTGTACCTTATATAGGATTTTACACACATATCCTCTAAACGATTCTTCCTTTCATGCCTAGCATTAAATCTGTCCTCTCACATGGCATTTTTTCCCTTACTTCCCTCCCTCTTCTAAAACATTCTTCAAAAGAAATGTATCGTACTAATCAGCTTTTGATCCTTATTCATGTCCCAATTTTTGCTCCTTCCTGAAAAAAGCGATCTAGCCGAGATCTATAATTAAAGATGATAGAACAGTGTTGCATTCATTAAAAATCCAAGTCGCGCATGGGGTGTGTAGCAGAGCTGAGAACCATTAGTTTAACCCACATCATTATTTTCCACCGAGAACAAAGGCTATGCGCATAGTGAAACAGATGCAAATGCACGCAAATCGCCAGCAGCAAGAGGAAAGGATGAAGGCGGACTGGAGAAGACGCTGGAGAAAGGAGGGGTTGGTGTTTACCTTTGAGAAGCAGCCATTTCCAGCTCCGGTGCTTTTAAATATTCCACTGGATATGAAGTTTAAAGGCCAAGGGAGGTCAAACTAATATCACCTGCTTTGCATCACCTCTTATTATGCCATCCGTTTTATGCTAACACCCCCATGAAATAAATACGGTCCTGCCAAAGCCTTGAGTATCTCATGTATAGCATCTCTTTCTCTGTCATTGCTCTGTGGCTGGCCAATAGTATTCAGGTTGTGGTTATTATTGTCAACAGGATTGCCAAAAAGATTATGGTTACAGTTTTGTATTTTGACCCACTGATGTTAATAACATTTAAAATATATTAAGCTATGGTAAGGATTTACCTTATCCTTTTAAGAGCCATCATACTAAAATGTAATATATCCAAAATGTGTCATATTTAAGCTGTTGTAAAGGTAAAGGATGCCCAGATATTTAAAATAAACAATATATAATAGTATATAGTAACAATATATATGATGCTGCAGTTTAAATCACACAGGAACTCTGCAAATTAACAAACACAATTAATTGACCTTTGTTCTGCCTCAGATTTAAGTGATAGCTCTATTGTGTATTCTCACAATTCACTTAGGTGAGAAACATCCCAAAATCCCAGGGCAACCTGACAAACAAAGAGTAGTGCTCATATAAAACTGTAGCTTTACTAAAGGCAGCTTTTGACATACATGTAAAACACGAGACATGATGATACGTTACGAATGCCTTATTTTTTTGTTGTACACTTAAGAATTAATAAGAACATCAGGCAATATATAACATCAAAATAACATCTGACAATTTGTAAATCGTACACACAAAGATTTGTATAGCATTGTTGAGTTTGTTAAAGTCCCCTTCAATTCCTATGATCAAATTCACAAGCATGGTCATTTTCTCCATGAACTATCAGAGCCCCATGTCATTTGTATGGATATTATTAGCTCATTATTTAGCTAATATTAAACTATGTTCTATTTTTAAGCATTAATGGACCAATATTAACTTTGCATATCATTCCGTACACAACTCTAGACTCACAGCTCCTACATCACAATATGAAAACACTCCAGTAAGGTAAAACATTATTTAAGGTCAATAATAAGTGGGAAACAGATCTGACCCAAACATATTACAACAAACAATTGGATCTTGTTGTTGTGTGCTGTTCGCAGCACATTGTTGTGCGTTATTTGAGACGTATTGTAGCCATAAATAGTAGTGAGTCTTGTGCAGCCATGGACATGAAAACGTGTTTTAAAAAAATCAGTCAGTATCAAATCATATTCGGTTCTATTTTCTGGGAGTTTGGGTTGGTAAATAACATTTCTATTTTATTTATTATGGTATTGAAACAGGTTCTGGGTCTGACAACTCCTACCTGACTTAAAAAAGAAAATAAAAAAAGGAAAGTACATTGCTTTAGGTTACTAATAATTTTTTTGTTTTCACATTTTAACACCATTAACACTGTATACTGTTAACACAAATTAGAGAATATTTTAAAATGAATCCCCTACTTTTTGTGCGCAGTGTATTAAGCTTTAGCATCAATGATTTTTAGGCTTTATATATTATCATTAAACATTCACTTCTGCAGTGCATTTGGGACCCATGAGTGAATATTCCCAAAGATCGATGAAAGCCTGTTTAAACAATAACCTTTCTGAGTCAGAAGTGATGCTGCGCCATGTTTGCATATGGACACACACCGCCGCCTCTCAGACCCCAGACACAATGTAGTGGGGGCTGGGGGTGTGAAAGCGCAGACAGACATTTCCAATAATGCATAATTGTGTTAACATTCCCGCATGTCTAATTAACCGGGTTACAGACGGGTTGTGTGTGTGTGTTCAGGGTGTCTGTGCGTGTGTAGGGTGGGTGGGAAGAGAAACTGAGAGAGGTAAGATGGTGAATTAATTCTTACTCTCAAGACATGACTAGATTTGAATGCGGTCATGAGATTGCGATCACAAAAAAGGACAAAGACGTCGTGCCATGGACGTGCATATATGAAATAAATTGCACCTGCCAGATGGCAGAGCCTCTCTCCCACGTGCCGTGTTCTAATTGGGAGCTTAGAGCGAGGTAAGATTGTCCCTTCCTCATTCCTATCATTCTGTTAACCTCACATCAAGTGGAACCCCCCTGCCAACAGGACAGAACGAATCGGATATGAAAATAGTAGTGAAGCGTTTGTCGAGGGAAAGCAAGGCAGGGAGAGAGGGATGAGAAAGACGGGCATCGTCTCTGGAGGAGAAAACGGAAAAAAGCTCATTTTCCACGGCCAGCTTCTGCAATTCAGATCCGCCAAAGCTAGCCAACGTGGCATCGCCGCTCGCGATTAGCTTTACCCTACCTGCCGGCTGGGCTGATCTTTTTTTTTTTTTTCCTTTTTCCACCCTGTATTTTTCTCTCTTCTGGCCTCCACAAAATGTCAAGTTAATTTCCTGGGTGGTATGAGCTACACCTTGCCATGCACCTCATATGTGTGAGGTTTGTGTGTACCTGCGCTCATGTGCATGTGTGTCTACGTGTGTGGGGGGAAGGGAAAAGGAATGGAGGTTGATAGAGCTAGGAAGGAGCACGCCAGTGTGTATGCATGGGTGTCAGGATATGTATGCGCACACTCCTCTATGCGACGGGGCGAGTGTATATTCATATGACCTAAGTGACAGTGTGCTGGGGGTTGCTTGGTATATTTCGCTTTCGTGGGTCTGTTGGTGATCGCCGCACAGGACCGGCACAAGCTCCACATCTCTACGCCATGCACAATATGACGGATATATTTTTACATGCTCATTTTTGGATGGTGAGAGACGATGGTGAAACACATAGCAAGGTCATGAGCTGAAAGGTTAGGCCTATTCAGAGATGAAGGAACTTTACTGTGTGCAGTGTGTGTTTTTTTATTTATAGCCTCTAATTTGCACGCAGACAGATATTTGACTCATCTTGTGAGTGCAAAGGTAGCACTTCAGCAATATCTTCATATATAGCACTGTCATTTTTTTATTCATCGTATTACTAATAATATACTGTACACAGGTAATTGACTATGTTAATGGTAATACAAATTAATATAGAAATTATACTAACATATTGTAGCTCTGGTGACTCAGCTTGGGCCTGGGTTTAAATTCCACTGAAGGTGTACAGGGTAGCCAGATAAATGGGGAGGGGGTGCCATCAGGAAGGAAATCTAGCATTAAAAAGAAGCCAAATGTTATATTATTAGCCATTATTTTACACACACATTGTTAGCCACATTTTTACTTTAAATGTATATGCATATAACACAAGATATTTATTTATTAGTATATATATATATATATATATATGCATACAGGACGTTATCGTGGTATGATGACCATACATAATTATTTCTCAGTCTCTTTAATACAATACAACCAGAATTGGTTGGTACTTAAAAGTATTAGTATTAGGCAAGTATTTAGTGTGGCCTCCCCTTACACTCGAGCAATAGCTGCATCTGCATCTGCATCATTTATTGCATTGCTAAAGCAATCGCTTATCTAATCTCTTTGACTTCTAAAATGCAGACCAAAAATGTATAAATATTAAAATTATATATCACGTATATCTTCTTTATAAATCCATACCCTGCCCAGTCCTTTCGAAAATCAAACCGAAATCAAATCAAATCAGCATTTGCGTTTATTTGGCCTGTTTTTTCTTTCTGTCATGATAAAAAAAATGAATGTATGAACTTTATCTATAATTCTTACATCTTAGGTTAATAGATGTATAGACCTGTGTCTTTTTTTAACTCTAGACTTAAAATGTCTGATGAATTCCTTTAAATCGAGCATATATATTGTAGCATAATTTGATACAGTATGCATTTAATAACCTGATTAGAACATGGCCTTGGACATAAAATAGCATGTCATGTGATTGACCTCCATGCAGGATGAACTCTGTATACTGTAGCGTTTTGGCTCTAATTTAAAACGTTTATAACTGAATGCAGTAAAAAGATGTCCTTGTCTGTGTAGCTGAAGCTAAGAGCTGCAGGTTGTTTAAAATAAATACTGTTTTCTTTAACTGGAGGTTACGAGCACTATGTAACTTAACAATAGTACACATTTGCTTCAAAGCTTTCAATCAATGTTTGGTATTTTTATTCAATTTTCCAGGTGTGTGCATGTGAATTTAAGCCCTGAGCTTTTGTTCTGACTGTTTTTTTTTTTGTATTATTTGAGCCTTATGTGATTTTGATTTCCATAGCTGTGAGATGCCATTTCCAGGCAAAAAAAAAAAAGCGTTTAACTTGCACAACCCTATTATTCATGTAACACTCTCAGAAAAGTCCTTTTATTCTGCGAGGTGCCTCCTCTTGTTCTGCACGGTGCTAGTATTGTGTATACGTAATTTCGTATGCCTATCATCGTAGTGTGTGCATGTGTGTACGTGGGTGTGTATCTGTAGTGAAGGTGGGCACAAACATATTCAGTTATAATGTGAAGAAAAAGATAATGTATGTGTCACTCTTGCTTACACTGATCTATGCCTCTGCCCTACAACTGTCACATCCTATAAACCCCAAAATTACACCGGCCCCTCCCAATTAGGCATATTCATGAAGCTGCTTTGCATACGACGGGTAGCCGATTGGGCAGCGCCAGGGGTAGAGTGGTGAGGATATGTGACAGCATGTAGGAGTGGGAACTTACACATGCAAATCCACCCTGTACCCAAGTCAGTAGCAGTATGTTTAGTATCATAGTTTAATATTAAAATCAGTCAATAAAGATGATGATGATGATTATTATTATTATTATTATTATTATTATTAATATTATTGTTATTTTTAGTAGAAGTAGTAGTATATAGGAAGGATTACGGCAGAAAGAGCATCCTGTGCCAAATCTAATATGTAGATGGTCCAATGTGGCGACCCTTAATGGAAGCAGCATAAAAGGAATTATTATACAATATATGCAAGTGATCTCTCCATTTATCTATTATTGCAATAACAGTAATAACAGTAATAATGACATATTCTTTATAAATTAATACCCTGATGTTGATTGTCAAAATAATAATAATAATAATAATAATAATAATAATAATAATAATAATAATTATTATTATTATTATTATTATTATTATTATTATTATATTAATTATTCTTATTTGTTTCTGTTATTGTAATGTAATGAAATTATATAAATGTATAAAAAATATACTAAATAAATAAAATTAAATTATGTGTGTGTGTGTGTGTGTGTGTGTGTGTGTGTGTGTGTATACATAATTTATATATACATATATATATATATATATAAAATTAAAAGATATTTGAAAATGTCCCGTAGATAAATGTTTTTTTATTTTTATTTTTTTATTTATTTTACATATTTTTTGTGAGCTGCGTAGAACTTATTAATAAATATTACATAATATAAATTATGAAATACATTAGCATTTCATTAGCTACCAGTTTGAGCAGCAGCACATTGCCAGTTTTCTTCTTTACCCCCTGCAGTGATATAGCATGCATGTGGAGCATAGCAGGTGTGCAAATGGGAAATTCCAGGCTCTTACATAGGTGATGAATGAGAAAGGGTGAAAATGTGAGATGAGGAGTAAAGAGAGCAGTGAAGAGTTTAGTCCATATGGGCAGGAAGGTACCGAAATGTTGCTATGAGAGCGTTGCCTTCCCTCGTGGCCCTGAATGGCCGTCTTTGTGCTGCGTGCATGGAGCAGCCCCAATCAGGAATCCTCCAATTAATTAACATCCGGATCTGAGAGACACCATGGCTTGGGTAAACAGCCACTATTCTCTGCCCAGGGTTCCAAAACAAGGGGGTAACAATGGTGCCATTGTCCTGCCACCACTCATTAGGGGGGAGTACGAAGGGAAGGAACCTGGGGTGGGGTATATGTGCATGCGTGGGAGTGTGTGAGAGCCAGCGAAACTCTGAGGCAGGGAGGCCACTTTCACATGATCCCATTACCGTGGACCGACTCCTACTGCATCCTCCATGCTAGCTGCAGACACAGAGAGAGAGAGAGAGAGAGAGAGAGAGAGAGAGCGAGACTGTCATAGCATCTTTACATCAAACCCTATCTGCAAGGGAGAGCAGGAGAGAGGGAGGTGGTGGGCGCGAGAAAGAAAGAGCATGCTTTGTACCTCATTAACATAGGCGAAGAAGAAAAACACAATAGAATACATTACATCCTTGTTAGCAAGAAGCAATCAATTAGCAGGTTTAGTGCGGTTCCTCTCTTTTGGCTGGGTTAGCAGTGTCATTATGCTGGATTTCTGGCGCACACCAAACAAATTAGTCTGGGTAAATATCTTTAAACCCAAAGTAGGACACGAACAGGAAACATCAGCAAAGGAAAGCCGCTCAGGTCTATCAACTCCCTTCAAATCTGCAAATCCGTCGACTGTCTGTGGATATGTTAAATCATATATGACATTTTAGGAAGCCATTTTGTTAATGGCACAGGAATGCACTTACAAACCTTGGAATCACTTAGGAGCGTGCTTTTTTCAAGGTTCGACCCCCTCCACCACCACCAACCACTGTTGCTACTAGAAATAGCTCTTGCTTTGACAAAATGAAAGTCGTGGACATGTAGAGTCTGTGAGTGACAATGGCAATTGCATACGAAATGGTTACCCCCTGTCCCCTTCAGAGATTTATATGCGCTGTTAGCGGCAGATCCTCTGTTCTTCTGATGCTTTTCTGTACTCAGGAAACCGGCCTGATAATGGCCACAGTAGGTGCGCAAAATGGCAGGCCACTCAATGGGCGAGACAGATAAGTTCTGTCTGGAATTTCTCTAATTGTGCACCATCATGACAACGAGCTTGGCTACTTTTATGATGTGTATAAGGCAACATGAGCTGTATCCCTTAGTAGCCTTGTAATTACATAGTAATTACAGTGTAATTACATTGTAAAACTTGTAGCGTGCTGACATAAAAGAATAAGCAATATGTTGGGTATATGTGGGTTCAATAGGTTGGTTGTTTAGTTATTTATTCTCCTGTCTTGCAATACTCATAAAGGGCTCAAGAAACACCTCACTATTGATAATTAAGAATAAACAGTTAAAGGCTGTCATACAAGTCCTAAAACATCACCAGATTCTGGTCTAAACTTACTTGACTATATCTAAATAGACAATATGTGGCATTGTGTTTGAGAGTTTGTAACACGTACACACCTCATTAATATAAAACCATATGAAGGTTAACATATATGAGGATATGAGGATAGTGTACTTTTGAGCTCCAAGCAAACCATTTGTACTTGAAAAACCATTTGAAAGTTGGAAACACCATGGTCACGCCAAGCAAAAACACTTTCATTCCAAACACCAATATCCCTCCAAACTTCCAGTTGCTTCCACAAAAGACCATTTCCGATGAAATATTTGGTGTTAAGAGCAGAACCCTCGTCCTCGTATATCACACAAATCTCTGGAGTCTTTATGTTTTGTGCTGAATAGGATTCGCCTGTTTACCAGCCCCCCCCCTCCTCCCAGCGCCTTTCATCTCCCCGCATATTCCAATCCATTGTCGCATTTAAAAGAGATGTGCAGGTACATTATCGGGCCCCTTATTAAATTCTAATAAAGACCGTGTATGCCGCGGCACTCAGCCAATTTCCAAATCCGTGCCAGGGGTCCGGACGGGCGCCTTATTCACACGTCCGGCCAGCCTCTTCTGTTAATGGCATATAGGCGAGGTGACGAAATGCCACGAGCGAGAGAGTAATTAAAGTCGACCCACTGGCACACACATTGGTGGATGGCAGTCAGGACAAGCGTCGAGCCATTCCTCTAAAACAGCATTAGCTGGACGGAATGTGAGGAAATCCGTGCACCTTGATGCGCCCTGTTTGAGGCAGAACAAAAGGACGCAGAAGGAGGGGAAGAGAGGAAATTGGAATGCAAGATGATAGAGGAATAGGCATGGGGCAGAATAAGGAGAAATGGCTTCTGATGCGATCCCCGCCATCATCCATAGCAAAAGGCTCTGAAAGGCTAAATTGGCACTCTAATAGAGGGGCTTCTAGGCAACCTCGCACAATGTACTGTACAAGCAGTAGTGCATATGTGTGCGCATGTCTCTGCATCTTGATGGCAGGTCGTTTTAACGCTCACCCAGTTGAAAGCTGGATGAAAATCTTCAATATTTAATACAGAGCGAGCGTGTGCACTGAGGAGAGGGGGGTGTTCTAATAATTATTTGTGACAGAAGGCTATGTGTGTTGGATCAGGCGGCTGAATGGAGGGCAGTATGAGGGATCCTTCACCGCCTCCCTGACACAGAAGTCTAAGACCAGAGGTTACTCCTGAGCTGATATCTATTAGTTCATACTGGATCATCTCAAGAAAAAATTGGGGTTACCATGAACTGGTTCTATTATTAGCACGTATTTGGGACACAAGATAAAATATAAGGTAATTTGCAAAGTAATTCAAACGTTAATTTTAATGCAAACAGCAATCCAAACAGTTTTCAATATTTAATGTAATATAATCAGGTTAAAATTCATGTCCAGTAATGGCTTTATCCTAGTGGTGCTCAAGGTGGGACCAGGAATTCAGAAACACACAAGAATGTAGCCTGTATTCACTATTAGGGTTCATCTGAGAGTAAATAATCCACATTCTGAATGTTTTCACAAAGGCAATGACAAAAAGTGATGACTGAACCATGAACACACACAAAACCACCTGGTTCATTACGTTTTTTAGGTAGGTGCCTTCAATGAACAGCCCAGGCCCAGGGTACATCACACTCCCACCACCAGCTCACCCTCTTCCCACACTCCATCCTTGTACCATCACTTCCCATAGTAAATGTGTTACGGTTTGTGGGTGCTTACAGCTGAAACCCAATACCAAACTACACACACACTAGAAAGTAAAAATGAATTAATTTAACAGAACTAAGGTCAGGATAAAGGGGAGAAACCGAGAACCAAGACGGAGGCAGTGGCAGTTAGGGACGAATGACAAACGGCAAAGTATGGAAAACAAGCACAGGTCCAGGACAGAACCAGCAGATAAATAGTCTAGGTTCTAGAGTCCAGCTGCAGCAAAACAACTTCCAGTGAGGAAACAGAGTCTGAGCAGTACGAACAGAGACTAACCAAACTCTAAAAATCCGGAGCTGACGTCATCTCACAGCAGTGCTTTATGGCAGAGTTCATCAGGGTTGAACTTGCTGAAGGTGTAGCAATCAGGCTCTGGATATGAGGCAATGAAATCTTTCTACAGGGATTTGAACACAACAAACATCTTTCAGCAAGTGTCCAATACCTCAAATGGATTTCTGTAGGGTTTAAATACCTCCAGTATGCTTCAACAAGGGTTTTGGTTTTAATGTTGCATGGCTTTATATACACTGCTAACAAAAATATAAACATTTTGAAATGTCCCCTAATGAAATATTCCCAGACTTAGCGGTTAAGGTATGGGATGTGGTCCAGAGGGTCCAGGGTTCAAATCCAATCTCTGACTAGATACTACTGTTAGATAACTAAGCAAGGCCCTAAACCCAGTTGGTTGGATTGTAAGACTCTATCATGCTGGATTAAGATCTATGTAAAAAATCAATGTAAGTACAATCTGTAGAGTGATTTTTTTCCTGTAACCCCTTTTACACTCAGATAATTGTTTAAAACCAGGACATTATTGAAATCGGTTAAACTTGTAGTGTTCACACATTTGTCTTTTACATCCAATTTCACAAAGTAAAATACAGCCACAGGTTTTAAACGTCTAAAAGTCTTAAACCACCATTTTTCCTGTGTGTTCTGAAAGGAATTAATTGTTGATTCGTTCAAAATGTGTGCCCAACAGCAGTGGAGTTCGTTCTAAGATTCAAAGGAGTTCATTTTCATCCTAAAAGTCTGACGGTTCCTGAAGGTCAATTTCAAAGAAATTTGACAGTGTTGTTGCCTTTAGAATTTCCTTCCCTTGTTTCTTTGTGCCGCTGTTGTTTTAAATCAATAAAACTGTTACTTCCTCAAATAGTAACAGCTTCTGTTTAAACCTGAGTCAAATGAGATCATTCATTTGTAAGAAGTTGTACTAGGTCTCATACTTAAAACTCACCCCTGCAGACTGCATTCACACACAACTCACGTCTGCGAAATTAATGGGTCCGAGCATGTGCCAGGAGGGCCCCGAGTGTGTAACCTTATAACGTTTTAACACATTTTTAATGCAGTATGGCACTCACCCAAGCTCTTTAGTCCAAACTGCTCAGATCATTGATTTATCAGTGGTGAATCGTTATCATTTCTCACTAAGCCGATTCAGTGAACTAGGGGTTCCAGGATTTGTTGGTGCTTCTTAGTGGATGGCTTTGCTTAGAAAGGTGCTATTATTAACTGGATGATTGTATGCAGGATTGGCAGTGATGGAGCGAGGGCAGGACTGAGAGTACATCCATGCACACACACAGAAATCTTGAATCCATGGGAATGGAGGCTGCTGAGGTTCAAGGTCAAAGGCAGAATAGAGGAGCCCGGGGCTGCATTGTCAGACTTACCCCACACCCACCACTCATCATACTTGCAGCCCTCGACACACACACTCCTACATATCACCGAAGACAAGTCGCACCTCATGGCAAACCACTTTCCACATAGTCTGCTCCAAAGGACCTAGCGGAGCCTTGTACATGTGTAGGAGGGTGGATGCTGCTTTGCATAGTTTTATCCTGATCTTTTGACCTACCAAAGCATTAAAATCTGTATCTTGTATATAAATATTACAACAATGTTATAAAACTGTGTTCATAAGAACAGATGGTTAGCTAACTGGCAGGCTAGCTGTGGGAAATTATATAAGCCCCAGCTGGTTAAAAGAGAAACCACAGCTAGTCCTGATGATTGAGGCTGTGATTAGCTCCTTTGTTGGAGGTCTTTTGAGCTTCATTGGTTTCAGAGAAAGGGTTGTCTGATGAGTCCATCCAAGCTTGGCTGAAACTTTGTAGGGAAGACAAACTAAGTTGTGGTGGTCCCCCCTGTGTGGGACTTAGAGTGATACAGATCGCTGGCACATATGGTCACCCACTTTCAGGAGCCCACAAAGCACTTTCCCATGTACTTCTTCTTTATGTACACTTGAAAGAGTGCTTTGCGAGGTCACATGCAACAATATGCACATCTACCATTAACAGCATCCCTAATAAGCATTTTTAATTTATGGAACAGTACAATAATGATAGAAAACACATGATGGACCTGATACTTTTCTTAGGAGGAAAATGCATTGATAGGATTACAAACAACACGGAGGATCGACCAGATAAAACAAATACTCAGCAGGTTAACGTGAACTAGTTTATACAATTAAAGTAGTTTTGAGAGGATATGCAGGTGGTGAGAGAAAATCAAATGGGACTGTGGTAGCCTAGCGGTTAAGACACTGGACTCTGGATCAGAAGGAAATGATAATGAAATGATCCCACCTCTGCCAAGCTTCCACAGTTGGGTCCTTGAGCAAGACCCTTAACCCACAATTGCTTGGATTGTAAGACTGTATCAATTGTAAGTCGCTCTGGATAAGAGCGTCTGCTAAATGCTGGAAATGTAAATGTAAATGTGAGTAGTACTTACAATAGGACAGGCACTTTCACGTAAGAAAAGCGGTTACAGCTTGGTACCAATAAGCAAAGGAAAGTCACCCACACAATGTAGATATAGGCTAATATATATAGGATAATGATAATAATAATAATAATTATAATAATTATTATTATTATTATTGGTGTTGTTATTATTATTATTGTTGTTGTTGTACTTATTATTGAATCTTTAGGAGCTCTAGGGAGATCCTTCTCAGTTCTATAACACATGTATTAGGACCAAGCCATTTCCCCTGGACATTGTTCAGCCCTGTGAGAATCCCAAGTTTAAGGACCTGAGTCTAATTGCTTCCGTCAGTTTGAGAGCATCCCAGCATCATTGTGCAGTTCCCTCCACCCAGATCCCAGTAACTGATCTGGGCTCCAGAGAATGGACCCACTTTGTAGCCACCCAGCAGGCTCGAGCCACATCCATTTCCAAACTGTCATGCATAACAACTTTATTGTGGCCCAAATTGAAGGTGAAAGCAAACAATTGGGCGAGGGAGAAGCAGAGCAAAACATCTGTTGAAAAACAAAGCCAGCATTTCTGTAAGCCTTAGCAAAGTAGTTCAGATCAATTAAGAGCATTTTTTACACTTGTCTGAGGGGGGTATGGTTTTATCATTGCAGGTTTTTTGGAACACAGATGAATTGCCAACCACAGACTGATTGTGAAATCTTTACATCAGTACACCATGTTCTTGCATTCTGAGCAAAATAAGATTACAGGTACAGCTGTTAATGAATGTTTCTAAGTAATGTGTTTTTAATAGACAACTCCCCCCACACTCCCCACAAAGCACTTTCTCATGGAATTCTTATTTATTTAGACTTCAAAAAGTGTTGGATGAGGTCACATGCAACAATACGCACGTCTACCATCAACAGCATCCCTAATAAAAGAGCATATTTAATTTATGGAAATGTACAATAATTATAGAAATTACAGTAATGTAACCTGATCCTTTTCTTTGGATGAAATTGCATTGATAGGATCACAAACAACACAGATGAAACAAAGACTCAACAAGTAAATGTGATCCAGTTTATATAGGATATACAAGTGGTGAGAGACAATCAAATGAGTAATACTTACAATAGGACAAGCACATACACTTAAGAAAACCATTTACACATTGGTACAAATAAGCAGACATTTGTCTGGAGCACGTTTCTGTCATCCACCAGCTCCAGCTGCCGTGTTGTGCTCCAGCTCCAGCACACCAGTGTTCCAGGATCCAATGGATGATCCCATGCTTCATCTCATGCTAGTGCTTGGTGATCCCAGCCTTGAGTGTGGCTGAAAGCCAATGTCCTGAAAAACAGTACTTTTGTTGATGTTGCTCCAGTTGTGATATTGATGTTGCTCCAGAGTGTAGTCATTGGTAGTGAGGTTTAAAACTTCGAAAAGAAAAGTAGTGCATAATATGTGCACTGCGTGGTGTTGTTCTGTGGGCTTGTGTGATTTATGAGCAGGTGTTGCTCCTAGACATTTTCATTTCACAATAACATCACAAGCAGTTGAACGGTGAAAACTGACTCAGTAAACAGAGCCACATTGAACACCACTGATCTGTTTAGCACCACCCATTCTGCCTCGACTGTATCTCTGTGTGGAGATTAAATGGATGCATGGACGGACGGATGCTTTTGTGCACATGTTTGGAAAAAAGTGTCTGGAACTGATTTAGAAAAATAGATTGATTGAAAAACTATATGCATACTAAAACACACCTCCTGATTTTTACCTTGTCTGATTCTAAAATTATAAAAGTCACATAACATACATCGACATCCGTCAATGTCAAGTTCAAGTTCAGTATGAAGACTGAGCAACCCCTCCTCTTAAATCCCATCTTGTCTAAAGCTGAACTCCATCTCAGAGGAGCACAGAAATTCCCAGTGGATAACCTGCTGTGGGAGCTGCCATGTGGAGTTTCTTTGGTCAGTGTCATGGCTAGCCACCATCCCGAGGATTTAGGACTGGTATTATACCTTCCTCTGGGACTGGCCTATTTCTGACCCTGCTGCTTTATTTCTGATCTCATCCTCTATTTTTGTTCCTTTTCAAACAATATTATCAATAAAAATGTATGTAGCTCTACTTGAGGATGCAACTTTGACCATCACTGTGTGAGCTGAGATTAGTCCATAATGGCCCATGCTAGAGAAGCGCTAGCCCACACCTCTGAGAGTCTCAACAAAAGGCCATCTCTGTCCATTGTGTGCCCTGTTTTTCCCATGAGAGGCCCGTATGGCTGAAAAGGGAGTGTATCAGTTTCTCCTGACATGGATGTTTATTCATTCTGTGGCCGACCGTGCTTCCAGCTCAAAAAGGATTCACCTTACAGTTTTTGATGTGTATGACACACAAAAAACACAGACACACATTTTCTGGTGAGTGGGGCACTAGTTATGGGAGAATGCAGGTGACAATAAAATGCACTGGCATAAGGGGTTCTAGGCATGGTGCATTGCCCATTACGGCACTGGCAGTGCAGGTCAGGCGTGTTCCTGCCACACTTAATAATTGCAAATTGAGTTCAGTGAGGAATAAACCAAAGATTTATCTGGTAGGACATGGCTGAGACACAAACTGTAAATCAGATCAGTCAGTTGTTTGTCTGGTTCCATTCTGGTTCAGGGAGGTTTGATTTATTGGCACGACCACTGTGTAAGGGGTAAAAGCTGTTTTGGGAAATAATACTAAAACCTCTACACTTGTAGTCCATTTTATCAGTTCCACTTACCACATAGAAGCACTTTGTAGTTCTATAATTATTAGTAATTATTCTATAGTTACTCTACATATTTTTTAAACTCCCTTTACTCTGTTCTCGGGACTGAAAATAGTCCTTCAACCAAAAATCCTGTGTGCACTGTTGAAGGATTAAAGGATGACTAACACAAACTGTGCTACAACAGATGAGCTACTGTCGCTGACTTTACGTCTACAAAGTGTCACTGCAGTGCTAAGAATGATCCGCCACCCAAATAGTAGCTGACCAGTGCTGGTCCTGTGGGGGTCCTGACCATTAGAGAGAGAACAAAGTAAAGTTGTCCTAGTGTCCTTGCGAGTTTCCACTTCATACCCCATTTTGTTCCATCTTTTCATTTGATGATGTTGTGCCATAAGGAGACATAAGATGGTGGTTATTGTAGTTACTGCAGTATTTGTAGATCGAAAAGATATACTGTGTGTTTTATATCAAGACACTGCCTGCTATGAGAAAGAGAGAAGGGCTAGATCACAAACGAAAAATATTCAGTCTATTTAATGTAGAAAGAGATCATTTAATAAGAAAAATGGAACCAGAAAATTACTAATAACCCATCGACCACTAATTGATTTTGTATTTTCTATTTGCAAATACAGTTTGGTATTAACTGTGAGAAAAAGGCATTTGAGCAATTTGTGTAAATGCAGAACATTTACATCTTTTTATTTTAACCAACCCGTGCCTGTACTGTATCCTGATTTTAGCCACATCCATTTACCCTTGTAGTCAAATGGGTCTGGTCAGCCAGATTGGAAATGACATCACAAGTTATATGGAAATGCAAAACATGCTACATTAAAATGTCTTTTGAGCTGATAAAAGGAACCAGCTCCTGTTTTTACGAGTTATGATGTTATTGGTTGGTTGTAATTCATTTCGGTAAGATAGATGCATTAATTCTAATTCAGATTACAAGTATCTTAAACATCTGTTTTACATTTACTCCTGCATTTGGCTTTTTCCTATCCAGGTACTGTACATTCAATGATATATGAAACAACCCAGTTCACATGCAATCATCGCTACAGCACAATAAAATAGACCTATTTAGTAAAATAGTGATGGACAAGAAGCACAAAAAGAGCATTTAGATGTGCAAATAGAAAAGAATAACTGGCATTTCAGTCAGCTAATGTGATTTGGCTGTGACCAGGCTAAGGGTACAGTCAATTTGACCTTTGAGAGCATCAAAGTTTGCCTTGTAAATATTTTGTGGCTGCTAGAAATGAACAGGATTAAATTTGAAAAACAACAAAAAAAGTCCTGGTGGATCCATGAAAAAAATGAATTGTTACATGTGACCATTCCTACATAGAACCCAAAGAGTTACTCCATTATTAGTAACATAAACATGTTGTAACAAGCATTAGAATAAGTAACCATTCATTCCTTATTTTCATTATATGTTAATATCATAACATAGTTTTGGGAATAACTTTAACACAACACGGTCTCACTCTGGAGAGTGCCCTCGTCGTCTAACCCATCGTTCTTGACCCTGTGTGAGACAATCAGCAGAACTTGATAACCTGACTGCCATGCTGAGACTCACCTTTGAAAGGGTTCCATTGTCAGAATGTAACGGGATGCCACTGAAGCTTGCTTGAGCCACAGTTTTGTGTCTGAAAAGGTTTATTTCTTTATTTATTTTCTGTTTTTCTGTTTTCCCACAATACAGCATCTGCTTAGAAGGTCATTAGGCACATTTTTATTCAGAAACTTCCATGCTACGTAATGTATTTTTATGTATTTTATCAAATACATTTTAGAAAAAGTGATTGTTTGGTGTTGTGGGGTTTTTTGTGGGTTTTGGACCTTGCTTAGGGACCTGACTGTGGCAGAGGTGGGATTTGAACCCTGAACCTTCTGGTCTACTGTCCATTATGTTACCCTCTAAGCCATCACAGTCCTCATTTATTTACCAGTTTCAACAGTTATACTGTACTGAATCTAAAGATGATTGGAAATACCTTTAATAACAGCCTAGCCCTAGCATGCAAGTATTAATTCCCATTCTAAAAATTATAACAGTTAGCAGTTACAGTTTTTATTAATGCAGTCATTACCATAAAAGCTGGTCCAGCCTGGTTTTGATTGGTTACTGGTCTATAGCTAAAGCTTGCTGTTTATACTGGTAAACTGGCACAGTTTTCTGGTTTACTCAACATGGCGTCATGCCAGTATCTCATGCTAATGACTGGCATTCAAGCGTCTAAAAGACATTTGCTTTTCTTTGCTGGATTTGTTTAGCAGGACAAACTACGTACTCTTTAAACTCAAGGAGGGGGAGACTATCAGTAGATATAAGAAAAGTCTTGATTTCCGAACTTTTCGCTAGATTCAGTGACTTTTCAGTGAGTTATTAAAAAAGTGAGTAGCGACAAATCTAGAGACTTTCTGTACAAACCTAATACATAGGCTTATTTGTAAATATGAATAAGGTTTGTTTGGTTTATCCTGTATAGAGAGTAAAAAAGAAACAACAATACATGAACTTAGAGCATTACGTCATTTAGCCACATGTAACGACTTTTAAAGCAAACTTAGATTTTTCCTCTCAAAAAAGTTGGCATTTGAAATGTGTCATAAATATTTAATAGTGTCCAAAAACTTAAAAACACTTGTAGATTCATAGTAATTAGTGATTCTCTATCCAGGTAAATTTGAAATATAATGGAGCTTAATGACTGTGACCCAAACTACATGTACAGTAACTGTGGCGTCATAAATATTAGGTTAGATTATTACAGTTCACAGTGGTTGTGTTATTGTTTTAACACTCCATGAGGTATGTAGCATGATTTGAGACACAACTCTGTATAGCATAGCCAAGTTAGCTGACTGGCTAGCAAATGGTGCGTCAAAATAAGTTGGGATTTCTGTATTAAAGTCTTGATATTTGATTTAGCACTATAACTTTGACTTTGCTTTGACTAATTTGACTGAATTAATCCGTGCTAGTTAGTTAGACGATAGCTATTTAAAAATCACAGTTTTCAGTGGGGTTTCTAAAGTGACGAGTAAAAATTAGCATAGCTTTAGAGGCTGAGACGTTCATTTGTACGGCAAGTTGGATGGTAACTATTTTAAATGATTTAAAATCATTACCATTTGGCACAAGCTCGTGTTTTCAGCTGTTAGCGTTTGGCTAATTGTAATTCATTATGACCTAATCTGTCGTCTTTAAACTGAATGGAGCCATTTCCATGCTAGCCTAGTGAAGCTTATCCGCATATTTGTCTGCGGAGTAACCAGGTTTCACAGCAGGCGTGTCAAGTGGCAGACTTGTCTGAAACAAAATCATGGTTTTTAGTGTGAAAGCAAAGAGCCTGGTGTCTCTTAGCCCGAGTGTGAGCGAACTGTCAGGAATCACATTTTAGTGGCTTGTTCAGGTCACGCTAGGAGAGCAGCTTCATGTTCTCTCCCTCGCCTTTCTCTTCCAGTGTTTGTCTAGCTATTCCTATTAAACTCCTGCAGTCATTTTGGCAAACACGTGTTTGCTTTCTCCAGATAAAATCGCTCGATTGGCAGGAGCGCTTGCCAGATGCTCCTGGTTTGTAATTAGGTCAGTTCAGTTACACCCATTTTGAGCGCTTAAATAAACATGGCCAGTACGACACTGCAGGTTTTTTAATGGGTGGTTATTTTATCGCTGATAAAAAAAATCATGTCTCTTCCTTTACTAGTGTTTCATAATCAAAAACTAAATGGACTGTAGCTAACTAATGTCTTATGTTATGACCGTATTGCCAAATCATTAGCTATCCTTCTTTTAATGAACGTCCCCCATCTTGGCCATTTGCTAGGCATTCATAGCTCGCATTAGCCCTGTCCGCTCTGCTTGATGTTTCATTGCCATGGACGACAGACATGCAAATTGCGACGTCGCATTATGCGAGCTCTTTTTGTCTGGTCGGCTTGTGCGGGGAGATTTCAGTGTAGCCATCTGTGGTCTCCTGCTTTCCAAACGTGAGAAACTGGACACATTTGCATAAGAATAATTGACACTTCAAATTAACCCACCAATCACAGAGGATTATTTTTAGTGTATGCGTTGAATGGCGCTGCCATGTTTCAAAAGGGAGGGAAAGAGGACCGGGCATAGGCGTAAACGGTAAACCTTTAGGTTTGGCACATTTTTCCTTCATGTCTCCCTGTGGCTGGCTTTCAAACAGAATGCAATGAATATTACTTTAGGTAAAGCTTAGCTTTTAGGTATTCTGAAAAGGCCTGTACTCCTAAATAATTGACTGCAAGAAGTATGTTACTGTCTCTGAGTCATGCATGTATCCTCTACGGTGCTTGTAAGTGCTAGAGCATGTGACCTGTTTTTGTAGACACAGCAGCACAGACTGCATATTTTATAATGGCTAATGAAAATAATCATTCTTGGATGAACTGCAGAACTCTACAGGTCCCCGAATACCCAAATTCAGACATATACACACCCAAAATGAAACCCTAAGCCTAAAACACATTCAAAGTACTCCTTCAACTGTGTAAATGTGCTTTTTATTTCTCTTTTTCATAACAGGCAACCCACATCATGTCAAATAACCATTAATAAGGGTAGTTTTAACCTTATGGTTATACCTAACCATGAATTGCACACCTACCCAAATACATGATGACTCCTGTCACAAATAACCATTGAACCGTGACGTGCTTGTGATGTCAAACAAACAAACAAACCAACAGAATAAGTCTCCTGAACCAGGACAATATTTCAGCTGCCTGGGTTAGTAACTATACTACGTATCGTGTGTGTGTGTGTGTGTGTGTGTGGTTTATTCACATGCATTCACCAAAATGCAAGGACTCACCCATCTTGCAGTGTGGTAGAGCAAAGGTTTATCCAGATCTCCATGGAAACGATCCAACGTGCCAAGCTGATACCAAGCTAGAGGTGCCCAGGGCAGAGCGAGCAAAGAAAGAGATTTGAGTGGGGTTGCCAGGGTCTTTGTTACAGTACAGCATCCACATTAGAACTAAGAACGAAAATTGAAACTGTACCACCAAGAAGTGTTTATTGATGTTTTTAAGGACTGTTTGTTTGATTCATTTAACATTTTTATCAGCATTAATGGCCATTTTAACGATATACAAAAATGTACAAAAGGTTTCTTCAAAGCTAGTAACACTCAAATCGTGACAATTTACAGTCATCAAATAACCTAATGCATATCTTTGGAGTGTGTGAGGAAACTAAGGCAAACCCACAAAGATATGCGGAGAACATGCAAACTACACATAGAAAGAACCCAGTACACTCCATCCGGGGAGCTTTTATGGATCAATGTGACCCAGTGATTAATCTTTTCATATGTAATCACAGTCATTGTCTTTTCTTAGTCAAAGCAGTTGACTGGTGTCTTACTGGTAACTAAAACAGGCACAATAATAATGGAGTAGATATAAATAAAAAATTTAATCCAGAGCCACGACTGCTCACCCAATACAAAGTAAAAAAGGAAAATAACATGAAGACCCCAGTTTAATACACTTATTTCTCATGTACCTTTTGAGTCCTTTCAAGGTTTCTTCCTCCTAACTTTTAGGGAGTTTTTCCTTTTCGCTGTTGCCCTAGCCTTATTCAAATTTGGTTTTGGTCTTAAATAATGGAAAATTGTAACGCTACTATTAGACTGTGAAAAACGCTATACAGTAGAATTAAATTTGACTATGAATTAATCCAGTTTAGGGATGTCTGGGACTGGCCCATGAGTGCACAGGAACCATCCCTTTACAAACACCAGTACATCGTGGGCACATACACACACCCACTGGCTCACACGGGTGCACTGGAGACACCGATTGACTTAACGACCCATCTATGGAACGTGGAAGGAATCCAGAATAACTAGGAGAAGCTTCCAGAGACACGGTCTATACATACAGACTCCACGCAGACATGAGGCGACAGCGCTAACCGGTGCACCGCCGTGCCACCCATCTCACATTCAGCCAGATCAAATATTTATTTTACTTGGACATCATTACCAGCACATTTTTAAGCAGCTATGCTAGCAAGCTAAAATCTTTCCCTGTGTATTGAGTCAGGGATATGAGATAATAACCTATATATTTAAACTCAGCGATTCAACGAATGATTTTCAGCATTTTTACCTGTGCAAATTTGCTAATAAATCTCTTGCTATTGCTTTGTGGTTAGCCAAAGAGCTGTGTGGTTAGTACAAGGGTTTAGACAGTATGCTACATTAGCAAGTATACAGGTTAGCAAGCCAAATCTTGTGTCTTCAGCGAAAATCGGAGGCAATATCCCAAGCTAAATGACCTGCTGTTAGCGCCGTGTATTCAGCTAAGAATTTGAAGTGCTAAACTATATGTCCACCAGCCAGCAAGCTAAAAATCTCCATGCTTTGTTTTCAAGCATCTAGATGTTAGCTAGCTAGTTTTCTGTTTTTTTAACCACTCAAGAGTCTATATGGCTTCAGTTGTGAGTGTATTTAGACAGTGGTTTGAGATAAGAGCTTACATTTTCAAATCGCTAGCATAATAAATCTCGTGTTGCTCTTGTGTATTGATTTCCTCATCATTACTACGAACGAACTGGCCCAGTCCAAGGCACAACTGGACCTGGGTTACAAAAGCTAACCCACATACATGCACATTCACAGACAGTGCTCGGAGGCCATATTTCTATCCCAACTCCATGTACAAGCTAATGTAGCCCCTTTTCGCCAAGGGGTTAAAGGGGGAATGGAATGTGTGGTAAATGATTTATAATAGCTGAAACTGTTTCAGTGTACCTCAGCTGTGTGGGGAGATGCAGAATGCATGGCGCACTCCACTTTACTTTTATATTGTTAGATATGTGGTGAGAGCACGGCTTTATCTACTTCGACAAGAGATATCTGTGTGAGAGGAAAAGTAGGTCAAGATAGCCCAAGTTTAGGACGTTATATCTGATTCAGCTAGAAATATGGAGCCTTTCATCTCATGTGCTATTGTTTCTCCTTTTTCTAGGTGAGAAAAGATTGAAGATGAGGTTGAACCAGAGGTGGATTTCCCTCCACTCTTGAGATTAAAGGTTAGTATCTGCTTTATTCTCATTCATGCTAAAGGAGGTAGGCAGAGGACCATTAGAAAAATAATTAGATTCCACAGTCTGAAAGGCACATGAAGTAGAACAAGAGCTGTCTCTATGTACTTATGTGGTACTGCTATACTGGGACTGTGGTAGCCTAGCGATTAAGGTACTGGACTCTGGACCAGAAGGTCTAGGGTTCAAATCCCATCTCTGACAAGTTGGGCCCTTGAGCCACAACTGCTTGGATTGTGATATTGTATAGTATTAAGTTGTAAGTCGCTCTGGATATAATGTAAATGTAAATGTAAATGCTGTAGCCTAGCTGTTAAGGTACTGGACTGGACCTGATGGTCCAGGGTTCATATCCCACCTGTGCCAAAGCTGCCCTTAACCCACAATTGCTTGAATTGTGAGACTGTATAAGTTGACATCTGCTAAATGCCATAAATGTAAATGTACCTCTGCATGTTTAAAAAACTTCCCTTAATGGTCCAGTGTGCCATGCTGGTTGTTCTGGTAAAATAGCACAGTCCGTCTGGTTGACCAGTATAAACCTGGTTAATCAGCAAAAGCTAGGCTGACCAGCAAACCAGTGTTCAACATGCAACATCCTGGTGAGTGACCACGCTGGCTTCCTCCCAGGAGTCATATTTGCACCCGGGTGCAAATAGCATTAGCCAGCCCATTTGTGAGTTTCCAAAAAGCTTTAGGAAAAGGGTGAGTCGAATTTAAAGCCTACACTAAAGCATTAACAATACCTTTCAGACAACTATGTGACATTTATGATGCTTGAATATTGTTAGCTAAGAGCTGTTAAAATAAATTGGCCCAAAACCGGCCAACTTAGCAGACTTGTTTTATGATTCGAATAGCATATGCTGAAAATTTCACATCTGGGTGTAAACCAAATACATTTCCACTTACACCAGGGTGCAAATAGTTTGAGCATGCTTTACGAATGAACTCATAAAAGTATGCAAATATGAATAGAGCTGTAATCAGCCAATTCAATTCTTACCTTACAAAATCAGTCAGTAAAGCCATTACAAAAACATTAGGCTGTCATTTGTAAAGGTTCCCAAACTTATAGAGGTTTCAAACTATTGCACGCTCAAACTGTCATGCTTTTCTGTTCTAGACATATTACATCCGTAACCGGCCTCATAATCGGTCTGCTAGATTAAGTATGTCATATGGGTCATATTAACACATTACATTATTCTCTGATGAATTTTCTTAGGTGCTTCTCGAAGGCAGTCGATATGTTGCGGGCCTTAATACGCTATTCATTAGTAGCTATGTGAAGAAACAGCCATGCTAGCTAAATGGAGAGCACTACTTAGTTTAATGGATCCACTCAGCACTGAGTAAAAGCCCTGATTTGATCACAGAGGAGGATGTGTGCAATCTATGCTCACCTCCTGGGTCAAGTCAGGTGGCTTGGCTTATATAAGTGTCGGTGCAAGGTAATATAAAGTATGTGGAGAGTCTGACACAGGTCAAACGTATAGCTCTTATGCACATTGTGCTGAATCAGGACCAGCGAGACTGGGAAGAAACAACCAATATCAGGTTGCAATCGTGTAGCTCTTATAAGTCTCTGTACTGTTTGTAGCTGTCGAGTTCGAGTTCCACATTGGAACAAGCAGTCACCTTACAGCTCCAGAGAAACCCCAGTTCAATTGCTGGTATGAAGTTTGCATGTACTCGTTGTGTTTGCAGGAGTACATACACCCTGGAGAACTGTGGGACTGTGGTAGCCTAGCGGTTAAGGTACTGGACTTTGGACCAGAAGGTCAAGGGTTCAAATCCCACCTCTGCCAAGCTGCCACAGTTGGGCCCTTGAGAAAGGCTCTTAACCAACAATTTC
>JAUZSU010173057.1:0-13027 GCA_034780255.1 Parotocinclus maculicauda | reverse complement strand
CCCACATCAGGTCCGACACACACACACACACACACACACTAACACAAAGGTAACACCTACACAGAGACACACAAACAAACGTACAGCAAAACCCATGCATTTACAAACACAAAGACAGACAAATACATATACACACACAAACACGTACACACAACGACAAACACACGTAAATGTAACACAAAAATACTTTCACGGACACACACGAGTACACATGCTTAAATGTAACACAAAAGCACATACACACAAAGACGGACACACGAGTACACACGTTTAAAGGTAACACAAACACGTACACACAAGTACACATGCTTAAATGTAACACAAAACACACACACACATACTTAAATGTAAAAAAAAAAACACACGAGTACACATGCTTAAAGGTAACACAAAAGCACATACACGCGCACACACGAGTACACACGTTTAAAGGTAACACAAAACACAGACGCACACAAATACACACATACTTAAAGGTAACACAAACACACGGACACACACGAGTACACACGTTTAAAGGTTACAGACACACACAGAGACAGACACATGAATATACACATGCACAAGGATAACACAAATACACGTACACACGCAAACAAAGACGGCCGGACACACACGAGTACACACGTGTAAAGGTAACACACACATGCTTAAAGGTAACACAAACACGTGTATATACACACACACACACACACACACACAAAGACGGACACGCGTGAACACACGAATATACACATGGACAAGGATGACACAAACGCACGTGTACACACACACACACACACACGAATACACAAACACTGTTGTTTTTACCCTACAGAGGCAGCGTCAGATCAGAGCGACATCGAGGGGCGTGTCCTGGCTCTGAGGGCGGAGCTTCGGAGACGTAAGGCCGAGGTGCAGCGACTAAAGAAAGAGCAGAGAGTGAGACAGAAAGAGAGACTGAAAGCTCAGGAGGCCAGTCTGCTTAAACAGCTGGAGGTCTCACACACACACACACACTTAAACAGTTGCCACTAGAGGGCGCTGTTGGTATAAAATAACCATGTTGGATTTGTTAATTCCTGACTCTGGTTTAATTAAACCCCGTCTTTTCTCTCTCAGTCCTACAATAACTTTATTGAGAAGACCAAGGCTGAGCTGAGTAAAGCAGATCACTCTGCTTCAGCCAAACCCCAGATCAAAACCCCGACGTCAGGCTTACACACCAAACCCCGAGCTGAGAGCCCAGTCATCCAGAGGTCAGCAGAGGCTCTGGACCTTTACTCCATTCTGCTACTCGAACCCTGGACCTGATCTGATCTGATCTGATCTCTGTTTAATCTCCCCACAGAGATGAAGAGGAGAGCCTGAGGGAGGGGAGCGCGAGTCACCCATCTGAATCCGACATATCAGAGAGGATCCAGAGCGAGTCCCCGGGTCTGAGCGGTGCGTCACAAAAATACAACAAAGGATGCTGTAATAAAGGGACCCAAAAAAGAGACCAACTACAGAAATAACAAAGAAAAAACAAACCAAAAAAACTAACCGAAAAGAGAGAAAACAATCTAAAGAATTAAAATATAAAATAAGAAACAAGCGAAAGAAAGACTAATAAACATAAAATAAAATGGCCGAGAAAGAAACAAAATCAGCAAAGAAAAAGAAGAAATGAGACACAAAATCAAAAGAAAAAAAAAAAAAGATAAAATAAAAAAGAATAAAATGGCCTGAAAAGAGAGAAAAACAAACTAAAGAAAAAGAAGAATTAAATAAAAAGGAAAAAATAAACCAATAATAAAACAATCCAAAAAGAGAGAAAACAACAAACAGTAAACAAACTAAACAAAGACAAGGTACTAAAGTAAATAAAATGACCCAAAAAGAGAAATAAAGGAAGAAATAAAAAAAAAAACAAGCTAAAGAAAGATGAAAACAAACAGAATAAAATGACCTGAAAAGAGAAGAGGGAAAAACAAACTAAAGAAAAGAAACAAAGGATTAAATAAAAGGGGAAAAAAAACAAAAGAAAAAAAGAAACCAAATAATAATTACAAATAAAAACAGAAATAACAAAGAAAAATCAAACCAAAAAAACATACGATAAAATGAACCGAAAAGAGAGAAAACAATCTAAAGAAATAAAATATAAAATAAGAAACAAGTGAAAGAAAGACTAATAAACATAAAATAAAATGGCCGAGAAAGAAACTAAATCAGCTAAGAAAAAAATTTAATAAAGAAAAAGAAGATAAAGTAACAAAGAATATAATGACCAAAAAGAGGGAAAACAGAGAAAAAGAAGCAAATAACATAATAATGTAAAAAGAGATGAAAGAATGAAAAGCAAAATAAAGAAAGAAGAAACAAACCAAAAAAACAAATTAATAAATTACCTGAAAAAAGAAGGAAAGAAAAGCAAACTAAAGAAATAAAGAATACAATAAAAAAAACAAAATAAAAAAAGAAACCAATAATAAAACCACCCAAAAAGAGAGAAAACAATAAATGGTAAACAAACTAAAAAAAGACAAAGAAATAAAGTAAATAAAATGAAAGAAAGACGAAAACACACAGAATAAAATGACCCGAAAAAGAGAGAAAAACAAACTAAAGAAAAGAAACAAAGAATTAAATAAAAGGAAAACAAAAAACAAACTAAAAAAAGAAACCAATAATAAAACAATCCAAAAAGAGAAAAAACAACAAACAGTAAACAAACTAAAAAAAGACAAAGAAATAAAGTAAATAAAATGACCCAAAAAGAGGAATAAAGGAAGAAGAAAAAAACTAAAGAAAGACGAAAACAAACAGAATAAAATGACCTTAAAAGAGGGAGAGAAAAACAAACTAAAGAAAAGAAACAAAGGATTAAATAAAAGGGGAAAAAAACAAAATCAAAGAAGAAACCAGTAATAAAACGGCCCAAAAAGAGAGAAAACAACAAAATCAAAAAGAAATAAAGTAAATAAAATGACCCAAAAAGAGGAATAAAGGAAGAAATAAAAAAAATTAAAAAGCTAAAGAAAGAAAGACGGAAAAAAAACAAAAACCGGTGAAAAACAGAGAAATAAAAACACTGTTAAAAACAGTAACAGATCTGGGTGACGGGGCATAGGCTTGCCCACCCAGGGACCCTTTACCTGTTCACATCCTTTATAGAGCTCTGGAGGTAGGGGTTTTTATTTTAGGACATGGGTAATGATTGTACCCCTATAGGGACACCATGAGGTGGGGTTACAGTTATTATGGGAGCCAGAGTACCAGACATTATAGGGAACCTTATGGAGCTTCAGAGGTTTAGATTCTGTACAGCAGAAATGATGACTTAGATAAGCAGTTCAGTGTTAATAATTAGGTTAAAAGGTTCTAGTCTTTATTTGGTTACTGATCGTTAATTATATTAATGATTAATTAATAGGGAGCACATATTTAAACACTATTAATGTCCGTGTTGTTTAACCTGAGCTTGTTTTCTTCCTCAGATGAAGATCCTCCCACCGTGACCCCGACACCAGTGTTTGGGAGCCCTGAGCACCTGAGCCCTCTCGAGCCCCGTCAGGACGACCTCAGCCCATCTGACAGATCGTTCCGGAGTGTAGCCTCCAGCCCAAGGTCCGAGGTGACTGAAGAGCTCCCTGAGGATGTGTCCGGGTCCCGGGCAGAACAGAAATCAGAGCCGCCGCTCGATCTGAAGGTCCAGGAGTTTATCCAGTCTGATGCTCGGTCTGGGTTCATGGTCCTAAATAAAGTCAGCACAGAGGAACCTATAGAGGAACCTATAGAGGAACCTATAGAGGGACCTATAGAGGAACCTATAGAGGGACCTGAAGAGGGAGTAGATGGCTCTCACACTCCGGAGGGATCAGGAAGGAATGAAGACGAGGTGGAACCGTCACCCAACGTCTACAACGACGATTTTGAATCTCTGGGCTCATCGGTTCAAGAGGATAACCGACCCTTCTCCCCGACGGCCGGGCAGGCCGAAGAGAAGTCGTCCAAGTTCTCGTTCAGCAGTGAAGAGGAGGAGGAGGAGGAGGAGGTGGAGGAGGAGGTCGAGGAAGAGATCAGCGTGAAATCAGGAGATTCCGAGAGAAACAGGAGTCCTTTGGAGCCGGAGGACGAGCTTCCCGGGTTCTCTGTCGGCGACAGGGTCTTGGTCAGCAACGTCCAACCAGGAACGCTGAGGTTTAAGGGCCGGACCGGTTTCGCCGAAGGATTCTGGGCCGGTGTGGAGCTGGACGTCTCGGAGGGAAGCAACGACGGCACCTACGGCGGCGTCCCGTACTTCCAGTGCAGAGACAAACACGGGATATTCGCCCCCCCGGATAAGATCTCTCACCTGGAAGCCGAGGGCCGTCCCGAGAGCGCCACAGAAGACGACTCGACCTACGACGAAGAGCTCCGGAATAAGAAGCTGGAACCTTCGGAGGACGTCCGGGACAGCCTGGACGGTCCCGATAATGTCCTGAGCTATTTGAGTGGGCGTAGCTGTGTGAACGAGGCGGCGGAAGAGGCTACGAAACAAGAGGAGCAGAAATCGAAGCCGATAGACGTCCTGGACCTCTTGGTCCAGAGTGATGCCTTGGGAAAGCCAGAGGAGCTGCAGGAGGCCGGTGGAGATCAGAAGGTGGAGGGTCTCGCTGTTCTGGCTGATACGCTAATCAAGAGCTTCGTGGGCGACGCCCTGAAACAGTTCCAACAGATCAGGAAAGCGAAAGAGGAGAAAATCTGTGCAGCCAATCAGCTCGTCTTCATCACCGAGGACGAGGAGCAGAAGGAGGAGCAGGAGGATCACCTCGGAAAGATCAACGCTCCTACAGACTTGTACACCTTCTTCGATAAAGATCAGGATGAAGCTTCCTCTCCTGAGCTCTGCAACCGATCGGTGAGTAATTAAATACATTAAAAAAAAAAATATATATATATATATATATAAATAAAAATATATATATAAATAAAAATATATATATATATAAATAAATATATATATAATGTAGAAACCTAAAATATAATAAATAAAGCATAAGGAAGAGAATTTAACAATTTTTGTTTCAAAGTAACTTTGGTAATACATGTATTAAAATAAAATCTAAAATATAACTATAAATTATAACATTTTTTATTTATAATAATAATAACATTTTTAATTATAAATATAAGATAACCAAATATAAGAAGTCTGATATAATAATAGTGTGTATATATAAAAAAGGTTATAAAGAGGAAATATTATAAGTAAAATGTAATAAAAAATGCAAAATGTAGTTTAATCTAAATTTAATAATCAAATTAGTATATAATAATGTATTTAAAAATAAAATAATAATTATTTAGTACATATTAAAAATCAAATATTATTTAAAAAAACTAAAATGTTGTAGGTAAAATATAAAAAAATTTGAAATATAATGAATTGCCGTTTATAATAAATTTATTTTGTAATTTAATTAGTACATAATAAAAATATATTACAAATAAAACAAATTTAAACTAGAATAAACACTTTAAACATCAATAAAAATTATTTTGACAAATCTTATAAAATAAAATTAATATATAGTGTATGTTAATATCAATAAAAAAAATAATTGAATAACATGGCATATAAATAAAAAATTATATATAGTGTACGTTAAAAAGAAACTATAATAAACAGAATATAAAATATAAAATAGTATAGGTAAAATATAGTTTAAAAAAAGCTAAATATAATAAATAAAATATAAGTAAAATGTAATTAAAAATGTGAAATATAGGTTCAACTAAACTTAATAATCAAATTAGTATATAATAATGTATTAAAAAAGAAAAAATGATTTATTTGGTACATATTAAAAACAATTTTATTAAAAAAAATTATAGGTAAATATAAAAAATATGGAATATAATACATTGCAGTTTATAATAAATTGTCATTTAATTAGTATATAATAAAAATATATTACAAATAAAACAAATTTAAAATAAAAATAATATATAGTGTTCGTTTAAAAAGAAAATATAGTAAATAGAATATAATATAGGTAAAATATAGTTTAAAAATGCAAAATATAATAAATAAATAAAATATTGGTCAGTGTAAATTTAGTAATAAAAGTAGTGTTTAATCATTTAATACATTAATGCGTTTTATACAGCATAAAATAAATAAAATATAATAATTAAATCAGGAATATAATGACAAATAGAATAAAATCTGGAATCTATTATAAAAAAAATAATAATAAACACAATGTAATAAAAGCTACAATTGATCTAGGTATTTATATGTATTACATATTTTTTTTTTTATATCATTGACGGGATCTAAAATCCGTTCCGTGTGTTTTATAATGATTTAAAGTTTCGGTTTAAGCAGTAAATAAATAGTTTGTATAAAGTGGAGGCGGAGCATCTCGTCATGTCTAAAGGTGAAATAAAGAATTACAACATCTTTAAATGATTTGTTTTTTGTGAAAGTGAATCATTGACCTGTATAATCAATAAAAGTGATTGATCTGACCTGAGGAGCCGTTATTGACCTGCTTTTAGGAGCGAAGGTCAGGAAGCTCAGTTACCAAATTCAGTTACCTCAGAGAAACGTTTATTTATTTATTTATTTATTTATAAGGAACAAAATGCATTATATTACAGTTTACAGAAAAAATATTCTTATTAGGTGTTGGTGTGATTTTATAATTAAATGAAAATGGTACAATTATAATAAATTAAATCAATCTAAAAATATCTTGTTTTAGAGAGAGATGATATTAACTTGATTTTTTATTTTAATGTATAAAATGTATAAATAAATGGGTTTTTATGCTTTCTTTTTATTTTATTTTTTGTAATAAATATTTAATTTTGCCCTTTTTCTCCTCTACCTTTTTAAAAGCACAGTGTTGTTAATTTCTTTTTAGTTTTTTATTTAAAAACACAGTGAAAATGCCTGGTTGTTATTGTTAAATATTTATTATATTTTTTAATCAAAGAAAACTATAATTTGTTTTATTTTATTCTTGCTAAATATTTTATTTAATTATTTGAAAACAGCACTTGATTTATAAATGTGTTTTATATAATAGATTCAGAATATCCAAATAAATAGTTATTTATTTATATATTTTGTGCTTTTTTTCCATTGCGGTTTATTTTTGTGGGGTTATTTTTTAGGAGAGTCCCCTGCTGGGGCAGGAGGAGCTGGCCCAGCGTTTGGCCGAGCTGGAGCTGAACCGGGACTTTCTGCACACGCTCAGTGATGAGCAGGACTGGTTCGACGAGGACTTTGGCCTCAGCTCACGTAGACACGCCCAGCAGAAGAGCAAACTGCGTCCGGAGGAGCCGCCCTCCACCGCCACCCCGGCTAAACCCCCACAGGTCAGGCAGCAGCAGCAGGAGGAGCCGGCCATGCTGGTCCCGCACAACGCCGCGGAGCTCGAGAAGCTGGTGAGCGCCGCCCTGCTGGAGATCTGGAGAAGCTGCAGGCTGGATCAGGGTAATCAGAGTCTGACTCCGGCGGCCAAACCCCAGCCTTCAGCAACGCTCCTGGGTGATGAAGAGGAGGAGCAGTGTGTACGCAGCTACAAACAGGCAAGGGGAGCGGAGGCAGTGCCATTTGGAACACAGCCGGTCAGATTTATGCGATTCTTAGTCAGATTTAAACGGGATTTGGAACACAGCCGGTCAGATTTATACGGTTCATAATCAGATTTAAACTACGTTTGGAACACAGCCGGTCAGATTTATGCGATTCTTAGTCCGATTTAAACAGGATTTGGAACACAGCCGATCAGATTTAAACTATGTTTGGAACACAGCCGGTCAGATTTAAACTATGTTTGGAACACAGCCGATCAGATTTAAACTATGTTTGGAACACAGCCGGTCAGATTTATGCGATTCTTAGTCCGATTTAAGCTGGATTTGGAACACAGCCGATCAGATTTATACGGTTCCTACTCAGATTTAAACTAGATTTTAAACACAGCCGGTCTTATTTATACGGTCCTTAGTCAGATTTAAACTCAATTTGGGACACAGCCAGTCCATTTGGAACACAGCCGGTCTTATTTATACGGTCCTTAGTCAGATTTAAACTCAATTTGGTACACAGCCCGTTTTATATGGTCCTTAGTCCGATTTAAACTCAATTTGGTACACAGCCGGTCCATTTGGAACACAGCCGGTCTTATTTATACGGTTCTTAATCAGATTTAAACTCAATTTGAAACACAGCCGATCAGATTTATACAGTCCTTAGTCAGATTTAAACTCAATTTGAAACACAGCCGATCAGATTTATACAGTCCTTAGTCAGATTTAAACTCAATTTGGAACACAGACGGTTTTATATGGTCCTTAGTCAGATTTAAACTCAGTTTGAAACACAGCTGATCAGATTTAAACTCAATTTGGAACACAGCCGATTACATTTCTACGGTTCTTAATCAGATTTAAACTCCATTTGGAACACAGCCGGTCTTATTTATACAATTCTTAATCAGATTTAAACTCCGTTTGAAACACAACCGGTAATATTTATACGGTCCTTAGTCGGATTTAAACTGGATTTGGAACACAGCCGGTCATGGACATGTATTTTAGTAAGCCTGGGCTGTATGAGATTTCTATTTGATTTGGATTTTGACCATCTATCTTGTGTGTGTGTGTGTGTGTGTGTGTGTGTGTGTGTGTGTGTTACAGTCAGTCTTTAACCTAGCGTGGGACTTGATGCAGGAGATTTTTGCTGAGGATCCGAACGCTGATCGTCCTCAGTGGATCAAACCAAGGCGTGTAAATTCATCTCACATCCACCGGATCAGCGACACCACCGACCTCACTAAAGTCCAGGTACCGCCCTCCAGCACCCTGTATACAGGCTCCTCCCCCTCAGGGACTGTGTGTGTGTGTGTGTGTGAGTGACGGGTGTGTGTTGATATTACAGGAGTTTGTTATCGGGGAGGTTCTGAAGATCTACGGCCTGAGGAGAGAGCAGAACCACAGAACCGACTGGCAGAAGATGCTCAAGTTCGGCCGCAAGAAGAGAGACAGAGTGGACCACATCCTGGTAACACACACACACACACACACACACACACACACTTAAAAAGAACAGCAGTTATGTTAAAGTGTGTACAGTAGTGATGATGATGATGATTGGCTGTAGGTGCAGGAGCTCCATGAGGAAGAGGCTCTGTGGGTGAACTACGATGAGGACGAGCTGTTTGTAAAGATGCAGCTGGCTGATGGAATCCTGGACACACTGCTGAAGGACACGGTCGACGTTCTTCTGAACATCCACCAGAGGAGAACCAGACGGGCCCTGTCCTGATTCCACTGTACGTACTCTCTACAGCCTGTGATTAGGACGGAACCGGGACGGTTTATCCAGGAGAACCAGGCGGGCCCTGTCCTGATTCTACTCTACAACCTGCGATTAGGACGGAACCGGGACGGTTTATCCAGGAGAACCAGGCGGGCCCTGTCCCGATTCCACTCTACGTGCTTTTTACAACCTGCTATTAGGACAGAACCAGAACACAGCTGCAGACGGGCCCTGTCCTGATTCTAACACACACACTCGGTATGAAGCGGATCCAGAGAGGACGTGTCCTGAATGAGCTTGTACTCGTTAGGGAAGTGCGAGAGCTGCGTCCTGATTTGTACCATCGGGATGTGCCGATTCACCCAGGCCAGGCTCGTTTCGTTAGGGAGCCTTTGCGTCCTGCGTTTAGGACGGAGCCGGTGTCCTGGACGATTCTGTTCTCTTTTGCTGTTTTCTTTTTTATTTATTTGTAAAATAGGATTTCTAAATTGTCTGCAGATGTGATGAGAAATAATGAATGATTTGTTAAACGACTCGTCTTTTAGGATCACTGTGCAGATAATAAGATTATGTCCCCGTCCTCCCCAGTACTGACCTCCGGACCCGACCCGACCCGACCCGACCCGACTGCCTCATAAGTGCCTTAAACCCACCTGGAACCGAACGATTCTACCTCTCACCCCATTTAGGGACCCTAATGGTCCTGATTCCTCCGGTTCTGTCACACCCTAACACTCAGTAGGTAGCCTACCGGGGTCGGCCTGTATTTAGGATGGAACCACACACAGGTCCAACTGGGGTACGTCCCAAATCTGAAGCTCAGCTTTTCTTTCTGAAGCTTAAACTAGAACGACTAACACCCTTAAAATCGGGTTGTGTCCCAAATCTAAACCTTAGCGTTCGTTTCTTAGGGTAGTAACACCCTTAAAATTGGGGTTACGTCCCAAATCTAACCCTCAGCTTTTTTCTTAAAGTACTAACACCCTTAAAATGGGGTTGTGTCCCAAATCTAACCCTCCGCTTTCGTTTCTAGAACAGTACATAGGCAGAACCTACAGTAGGCCGCCTCCCCACTGTCTCTATTTCTGATATCTTCGTGTCTAGATTTTGCAGATCTAGGGTCCAAACCGTCCTAAAACGACCCAAACCCGGTTTATTGGTGCCTTTAAAAAATGGCTGTGTCCCGATTCCACTCCTGAATCCAGGCTCATTCAAGTAGGAAACCTGGGTCTGTATTTGGGACAGAACCCCTTACTGAACTCCTGATCCCGGTTCTACCCTCAGACCCGGGGCTCGGTTCCTCTCGGGTTAGTGAGGCTGAGGGAGTTCCCGACGGCACACAGGGTTAGTGGGGGGGGGCCTCGGTTAAAGACACCCTGTTGGGGGAGGGGGGGGGGGTGTTTTTGTGCACATGTACAGAGGTGGCAACACTTTAATGAATTATTGTTCAAATGTAAATAAAGAGATATTTGGAGAAAGAGTGTGTGTGTGTGTGTGTGTGTGTGTGTGTGTGTGTGTGTGTGTGTGTGTGTGTGAGAGAGAGAGAGAGAGAACAGTAAACATTGTAGGTGTGTAAATATTTGGCAAAAGTGCACTGATGTGGTCTGAGTAACACACACACAGCACGTACACACCGCTCCAAGCTTAAAGTGTGTGTGTGTGTGTGTGTGTGTGTGTGTGTGTGTGTAACTGTACCTTAATTACCTTTATAAAGCTCCCGTTAGGATTCGAACCCTGTGCAGTGGTTTTTATCCTCAGAAGCCCTTTAGTTGCCTAGAGGTTCCCCCTCCCCCTCCCCCTCCCCCTCGGGGTGATCCCCCTTTTTCGGGTCACTCCCTGTAGGGAAATGGTCTGGATTTAGTTTCCTCCGTTTGTACCCGATCTGTGTGACTGTATATGGGTGGAGGGCAAACTCTTTAGAGGAGCCGATTGATCATTAATGTAAGGTTGATTGATTGGTTGATTGATCTGGTGAGGGAGATGGTGATTGGATGAAGTTATAGAGTGGGCGGGAACAGAACTGAACTTTCCTCTTTCTCTGTGTGTGTGTGTGTGTGTGTGTGTGTGTGTGTGAAAGACTGTGTGTGTATGTATATAGGGAGTGTGTGTGTGTGTGTGTGCGTGCGCGCGCGTGTTTATTAGAGCCGTAATGGCGCCCGGTTACTCCGCCACGTTCTTGAGTGTGTGTGTGCTGAGCGCGCTGCTCTACAGGAGTGTGTGTGCCGGTTTGTACTCGGACTCGGATCAGATCGTGATCTTAAACCCGGATAACGTGAACTCGGTTCTTTTTAATTCCACATCCGCCGCGCTCGTGGAGTTTTACGCCTCCTGGTGTGGACATTGTATCTCCTTCAGCGCGACGTGGAAGAAACTGGCGCGAGACGTGAAAGGTCGGTACACACACACACACACACACACACACACACACACACAGGGCTGTTAGTTGGATGGTTGGTGAGTTTCCTGCCCCTCCCTCAGCCCTATTTAATTAAATAATTCAAGAATGAATGATTTGTTTATAAAATATAACAGATATAAAATTTAAATTAAATGATAATTAAACCAAACCACAAAAAGTTAAAGCAGAAAACAAACAAAAATAAATAAATCTGTAACTATAGAGACCTTTTATATATTTTTTTACTTTATTTAATTCATTATTTTTCTTTTTTTCTTGATTTCTGATTTCTTTAAATGTTTCTCGCTGTTAATTATTTTCTCTTATTTTTTTATCTGCTTTAAATCCTCGTTGTTTTTTTTATTTTTAGCTCTGCTCTTTTTTTTTTTATTTTGCTCTCACTTTTTGTTCTCTTTCTAATTTATATGACCTGTTTTTCCTAATTTTTACCTTATTATTACTTTCAGGATGTTTATATTTTATATTTTTTATAGTTCTATTTCTTTGGTTGGCTTTTTATTCTTTGTCCTTTTCTTTTCTTCTCTTTTTTTTTTGCCTTCTTTACTTTTTATGTTTGTGTTTTTAGGCCCCTCCCTCAACACTGGGTGCCCCCATCTGTTTATAAAATATAAAATACAAGATTAAATAAAATGTACCATAAGAAATATTACATTTTATCTTAAAAAAAAATCTAACAAAACCACAGAAAATCTTTTACAAAATTTAATTACAATCAAATAAAAAGTAAATACAGTTGCTACAAATACAGAGTTTATATTTATAAACGTATAAACTAATCATGTAAAACTAAAGTAAAAAAAATATAAACTTAAAGAAATGTGGAATTAAAATGGTTAATAAAACTAAAATACAATAATAATCCGCAATCAGCGAAAATATAAACATAACATTTAAATAATTAACTAAATAAATAATTAAAGAATTAATTAATTGTGAATAAAATATAACAAAAATAAAATTAATTAAATGATAAAGAAACAAAAATAAATAAATCTGTAACTAAAGAGACCAGTCGACTTTATTTATTTAATTATTTTTCTTCTTTTTTTTTATTTCTGATTTCTTTAAATGTTTCTCTCAATTATTTTGTCTATTTTTTTTAATCTGCTTTAAATCATCGTTGTTTTTTTTTTCTTTTTAGCTCTTATCTTTTTTTTAAATTTTGCTCTCTTTTTTGTCTTCTTTCTAATTTATTTGACCTGTTTTTTCTTATTTATTATTATTTTTTACCTTATTATTACTTCCAGGATGTTTATATTTTATATTTTTTATAGTTCTATTTCTTTGGTTGGCTTTTTATTCTTTGTCCTAATACTTTTGCCCTT
>JAUZSU010173046.1:0-13028 GCA_034780255.1 Parotocinclus maculicauda | reverse complement strand
AGACCTGCCCAGGCCAGAACCAACGGCACCGATGCAACAAACATCCTCAGTTCCTCCGGGAGCTGCATTTTCTAGTTGTGACCATCCTTTAAAGCCTAGAACTGGAACATTTTTTGTTCCTAGTTCATCTGCTCAGCAATAAACCACAAACCAATGACCACTAACAAGGAACAGCTGAACTTTGAAACCTCATTTCACAGCACTGCACTCAAATATCATGCCATATTTACAGCTATTGGGCATTAGGGCTGTCACTGAGTGTGTCAAGTTTACACGGCTTACATAAAGGTTTGCTTGTCATGATTTCTCCTCCGGTACGACAAAAGAGCATCACAGCACATCAAAAGCTTTTGCATTGCAGGACATAAACTAGTACAATATTATTAATATATGTGGTTGAAGATGTGACATGATTACGCACCCAACGTCACCAGCCATTCCTGGTAAAATGTGTAACCTTGGGTAAAGTCACAGCTCATGTTAAGAGTTTCTACAGATTCTACACGGACTTTGAACCAATACATATCTGATAGGATACCTAGGAATCTGTTGCTAATGTACAAAAATTACATATTTGAATCAGAGCTACAAGATACCCAAAATCCACATGAACCAAAACTACAATACGTGGCAACATGGGACTAACAAGGGTGGTGGAGGATCACTTCTCCATTAGTATAGTTTAACTGCTTAGGTTGGTTGATGGGGTTTAACACCACTTCAGCTCTTCGGCCATTTTGTGGCAGGAAAGGTATTATCTACTGTTATCTTGTCCTTAAATGTGGGCTCGGTTTATTGATGGTCAAAAATGTAGTACTTTATTTGCTTTATCTTTGTTAAAAATGTCAGTTAATGTACTTGATATCTGTACCTTTAGTTTTAAAGATGGGTATTTGGGGCATTCTTTTAACTCTTTAGAAACTACATGTGGCTCACACTAAACATAGGTAGAGACTTTTGATATGACTCTATTCTAGTCTCTAGTCTCGTTGTCTAACATCAAAATGTGGACAAGGTACTGGCCTCTGGACCAGGAGGTCCAGGGTTCAAATCCCACCTCTGCCAAGCTGCCACAGTTGGGCCCTTGAGCAAGGTCCTTAACCCACCATTGCTTGGATTGTAAGAATATATAAGTTGAAAGTCGCTTTGGATAAGGGCGTCGACTAAATGCCGTAAATGTAAATAAAAGGATGGGTTTTTGCATCATCGCATGTATCCTGTTAGTCGGGTTTCAATCGCTTTTCTCAGTTTGTGCATCAAGTGTAACCCAACACGGATGCCATGTCCACTTATTCTAAGAGACTTGGCTTTTTCGGGGGATACTCCTCTTGACCTGGTGGCTTATTTTTTTAGAATTGAATGCTGCATGGAATTAACCATAGCGAAATGTCCAGTGGAGACTCGACTGCAGTACATGCTTAAGGAAATTGAGAATTTCATTATTTCTGTAATAAAGTTAGAAGTTTGTGTCACATCTTACCAGGAGATCATTTGGTTCCAAGGTAGAATTGTTTGGAACCCGAGTGCATGTAAACACGGACTGGATTACCGACAAAATAAGAGTCTCTGTAGTTATCGGATTATTAAGTGCATGTAAACGCAGTCAAGGCCACCTGTGAAGAATCAGATTGACCGTCTCTTGATTGCAGTAGGGGCGTCTTTTTACATTAACAAAAGGAGACATTATTATTGTTTAGCCGTGCAGAATGTTAAATAACAGCGTTAAATAACAATGCAAAATTTAAGGTGAAATCCCGTTCATTTTCTAATCCTTTCCTCTCCGAATCTCTTATTCTTCTCTCAAGGGAGATTCTGTTAAATGCTTGTCATAGTATGTGATTCAATCTGCATCTCTTCTCTTTCTGTTCACGACTGAGACGCCATATGGACAATTTTTATTATACATATCTCGCCGACTAATTAACTTGGCTATTGTACCCGAGAAAGGCCCCAGTGTCAGAGATAAAAGCACGGACGTCTTCCTGGGTGAATGGCTTCAAGCTTATCAATACGGCAAGCTCTTGTATTCCAAGTAGGTATCCAGCAGCACTTTAATTTGAGCTCCTTTATTGAGATAATGGCATGGTTGTGATTATAGGGATCTTGTATACAAATAGTTCTGCAGATTCATTCCTTGCCTTAAAGCACAGTTCCTTTGGGTCTGGAAAATAATCCATAAGTGGAAAGAAAGTGGGAGTTTAGCAGAAATGAGCACCAATGAGCCAAAACACTGAGCAAATGGTTCACAACAACGTTTAGGAAGCATTATGCTCGTTCTGCGAACCCAAACGCGAATCTGAAAAGGCTACTATTTTAAAATGCAATGTTTCTTTGCAGAAACATTTTTATTTCAGTGCAGATTTCAGTCAATATATTTCATGTTTTGTCAGGTTAGTTTTATTCCATTTGTTAATAACAGTTATCACTTTGTATTGTTGTTATTACTTCTTACAACATTTGAGACATTTTTGCACCTAGGATACCAAGCGATGAAATGTGTCATTTGTCAAACCTGTGCAACAGTATGTAGTTGTCGTGTCACGTTTTTGTTTCAAAATTCTCCACACAATTTGTATTGGGTACAGGTATGGACTGCAGGCAGGCAGGCCAGTCCAGTACTTGTACCCCCTTTTTCCACAGCCATACCTTTGTAATGTGTGCAGCACATGGTTCTGATTTGCCTTTTTAAAAATGAAGGATGGACCTGCAAAAGAAGGCTTATATTATTTTAAAATCTAAATGTACTTTTCTGCATTAATGCTGCCATCATGGAAGTGTAAATGACCTTTGCCAAGGGCTCTGACACAGAGCCATACCGTGATAGACCTTGGCTTTTGCTGATAACAGTCTGGATGGTTCTCTTCATGTTTGGTCCAGAACACTGTTTATTTCTTCAAAAAAAGATCTGGAATACTGATTCATCTGACCACAATACACATTTCCACTGTGTGATGGTCCTCCAAGCCCAATGCTGTTGACACCACAGCTGGATAACATGGTTGCTTCTTGCACAGTAAAGTTTTAAGTGGCCTTTGTGAACGTAACTAAACATGTTTTAGTGCTTGATAAAGGTTTGCCAGAATAATACTCATGTGGTTATTAGCTATTGATGAATGACAGTTTTTGATGCCGTGTCATCTGAGGGATCATAAGTGTTCAGTTTAAGCTTTTGCCATTGCCCTTTGTGAAATTCCTTCAGATCTTTTAATAATATATTGTTAACCAATGTAAAGGGATATTTCATTAGGGAATATTTTATTTTGAAACATCCCCTTATTTCTGTGAACAGTGTATTATGCACTGTAGAGGAAGTAATATGCAAATCCCTTCAAGTCAACTGGTTTTTATTGTCATTTCAACCACAATAATAGGTTCCATGTACAGTGGTGTTACAGTACACAGTGAAACGAAATAACGTTTCTCCAGAACCAAGGGGCCATATAAAACAATAGACCACACAATACAACACAAAGCGTGCAGTAACGTGCAGCGACGCGAGACAATTTACAAGGCGTTTTTACGGAACATTGTTTTTAAAAATGTCAATAATATTCTCGCACGTATTCTTTGAGAAAGTGGAGATCCTCTGCCCACCTTTGCTCCCCAGTGGCTCATTTCATAGATACTGCTTTTTAATTTTGTCATGATTGCAATAACCTGTTGACATTCCATCATTATATAGTTTTTTAACTCATTACTAGCCCTAAATTTAAACTTTATGCATACTTTGTATGTATGACAAGCAGGAAAGTATGTTTATTATGGAAAAGTCAAAGTAAATCTAAGACAATCTGTGTATTGTTTTTTTCCCCTCCATGTTACATCCCATTTTAATTTAGGCCCTAGTTTAGTTTACTTTTGCAATTTGGGTACAAATATAACCCAGTCCATACTATCATCCTCCAGGAAACCAATAAGGCTTTTCAATAAGGTTCCAAATTTTATCTTTTCATCCCTTAAACCCACATTTTCAGGCAGTTTGAGACAACTTGGTCTGTCAACCTTTGTGCAGCAGAACACCTCACAGCAATAAAGCATAACCTTCGACTGGCACAGGGGCCAAATGAATCATTGCAAGCTTTTTAAAGTACCTTGTACCTAATAATAAGTGTTCCTTTAGGCCAGGTTTTCTGCATACGGCTGAATGATTAATGCTTTTCGGGATCAGCATAAAAGCAGAAGCGCATACACACAGTCCAACTGCTTTATCCAAAGTTTACTTTCTGCATACTCACGTCACTCTTTCCCTCCTCCATCATCCTGCCTAAAATATTTATCTGTTCTACTTTATTCAGCTTCTCCTTTTCTTCTTGTCGTCTGCTCTCGTAGTAAAACCATTTAATGTAGGCAACATTTGTTATATGCAGCAAATAAACTGTTCTCATACCTACAATGCCAATTTGACTGTTATGGGAAACCGGAGTACCCAGAGTAAACCCACGCAGAGGACATAGACTCCACACAGAAAGGTCCCAGGCCGCACCACCCTGGGATTGAACCCAGGACCTTCTTGCTGTGAGTCTGGCAGTACTATCCACCATGCAACGCCTGTGTCCCCTTTAGAATTGTCTATAGATCTGCACAAATATGGTCTTCATCAGATTTTCATACAAGTTGGATTTAAACGAAATTAAACAATTGAGAATTTTATTCTTGGCCACTTACTTATTGAGAGAATCGTTTGAATATTTTTAGAGAACCATGAACAGCTGATCTTAACAACACAATGGAGTTCTCGAAGTTCGCACACCTGTTCTCTGTGGAAGGTTTTAGGACGGGATGGCAGAAAGTTGATGAACCGATTTGCTGAAAGTGAAAAACTGCCTCATATTGAGAGTTACTGGGGTATCCGTACAACCTACTGCCTCTGGTCTGGGTAGAATCCAAAAATGCAGCTCCACGTTATTAGCTTGTTATAAGTGAGTGCTGCTAAAATAGCAGGGCACAATAATAAGAAGGGGTGTCCACAAATATTCGTCTATATGCTGTATCTCTGAGTGCTGTGTGATGCCAAAGGGATGCAAGCCGTCCGATTTTTGCTTGTAAGACTCTGAATCAGGTTGTACCTCCTCTGTCCATTAGTAAAACCTGAACTTGACTGTTGGTCGGTCATTTTCACTATTAAGATATGTTCTTTATGCGGCTGTAGGTGCAGACCCAGACGCTTATACCTGGACTAATCATTATACACTTGCTTCACTACGCCTGGACCGGACTGAACTTTTACGTCTGGCTTTATCGCTACATACTTGCATCGCTCATGGTTCCTATGCTCTGAAAAAAGGTCCCCGTTCTTTGCGTTCTAAGAACTTCCGACGTCCCCAGTTCCTCTGTTGCAAACACGGGACAAAGGAGGAACAGATCTAAGTACTATGAATACGTCACATTAGCATACCACAAATTGTGGTGCTGTTTTAATGCATTATTAGTCAACCAGAACAGATTTTTAAGCAAGCAGTTATTAAATAATAATAATAATAATGTCAAACATTGAATTTGGTCTCATACAATGTTTGACATTATTATTATTATTATTATTATTATTATTATTATTAATAATAATAATGATGTCAAACATTGAATGAGACCAAAATGGGACCAGCGTTCGAGACCATTAGAAGGCCTATATATGTCCAAGACAGGTCTGAGACGTAAAACAAAATCTAAATAAATGGGTTATAGGAAAAATCTATTGGAAATGATTCTGACCTCTGCTGCATTGACATGATGAGAGTAAAATTAGTCTGCACACTCATTTTTGGTTGGGTTCCCAGTTTCATAATCAAATGGCCATTAATAAAAGATTTATAATACAATTCTAGAAACGAAATGATTTGATTTGCCCAGCCACTCAGCCACCATGTCTCAGAAATTTTGCATCATGTTTAAAATACACCATGACTGAAAATGACTAGGTCCAAGCCCAGCTCATTTCTCTCTCTCTCTCTCTCTCTCTCTCTCTCGGTGGAGTTTACATACTCATTGACAAACAACAACAACAACAAAAAAACGCATGGAGATTACTGAAACTTTGCATGCAGTTATGGTTTGGTCAGGTATGTAAATGATTACAGGTATGGTCTGATTAGGAGGGGGCAAAAAAGTGCTTCTCTGTCACTCTATAAAAATGATCTCACAGGCTATTTTTGGGTAGTATACCTCTTATTGAGAGATCATTGACTGCTCGACATACCTTTGCTATTACAAACTGTAATCTGTCTGTTTCTCTACATACTTTTTTAATCCCCTCTACTCTGATCTCTAATAGTCAGGACCTACACAGATTTACGTTTGTTATTTAGCAAACGTCCTTATCCAGAGCGACTTACAATTAATACAGTCTTGCAATTGTGGGTTAAGGGCCTTGCTCAGGGACCCAACTGTGACAGATGGGATTTGAACCCTGGACCTTATGGTCCATAGTTCAGTACCATAACCACAGTCCCAGATCAGGCCTTATTTGAGTGGTGGATCTTTCTCGGCACTGCAGGCACACTGACATGGTGGTGAAGTTGAGGCTTATTCTGTGTTGTGCTGGCATGAGTGGATAAGACAAGCTATGATGCTGCTCAGTGTTACTGCTGGGCTTAAAATAGTCCACCTACCAAAATGTCCAGCCACCAACAATGGTCTAGGCAGCATCCTGATGAAGGAATAGAGGATCCTGTCTCACTGCAGAGAGAGGGAGATTTATTTTCACAAAAACACAACTTCCAACCACCGACATATCGAAAATGTTTATTTTCGGTTACTGAGGTTAGGTGTGGGTGTAGCTTTGAATAACTGCAATAATATTATATCGAAGTCAAGTCCCGCAGTGATAGTCTGATAGAGAGTGTGTGTGTCTGTGTGTGTCTGTGTGTGTCTGTGTGTGTCTGTGTGTGTCTGTGTGTGTGTGTGTGTGTGTGTGTGTGTGTGTGTGTGTGTTTTAGTAATTGCAGTCCTCAATAAAGCAGACCCATGTCACACACTCTGAAAATAACTGGCCACGATGACTCAAGATCCATCCATTAATGCAGTGTTAATTAAAGCAAGAAAAAAGAACACAGGCTCTGAATTAAATGTGCCATGTTGCTCTTTGAAAGATGAGATGCTGCCCACCAGGCCTGAAGCACACACAGGTGATGGATCAGTTCTTTAATTACAACTACCCGTGCTCAGAATGATCGAACTGAAGAATAACCAAGCATCTAAACCAACATGTGCAAAGTCATGGTCACGTCGTCGTTATGTTATCATTACGCTATGACTTCAGGTCCGGCCCGATTAATGAACGCATTAGATTCAGTGAAACAGGTCGTTGCCCACACATTACCATAGTCACTGAGTCATGGGTTTACTCATTTTATGTTACTGTAACGTAAATATTAAGGGTGATCGAAACGGCTTTTGTTTGACAGAAGCCAAAAATGCGTGAGAAAATCAGCCAGGTGGAGCGAACATGAACCTGTTTATATATACTGCTCACAAAAATGAGGGGATATTTCATTTTGGGAGATTTCATTTTTGAAGTATCCCCTAATTTTTGTGAGTTGTATAGTTATAGGTTAGAGAGAATCTACAGGAAGTTAGGAAACTAATAAAGGAGTACTACTTACAATAGGACAGGAACATACATTTACATAAAGAATGTTATTTACAGTTTGATTTTAAATAAGCAGCAGAACGTCATCCACACGAGCTTACACAAAAAAAGTTAGAATGGTAAAAACGTGAGCTAACAAACAAACGACACGCACACAGTGACGCTGTTCCACTATTAAACACCGCTTCTGATGGAGGGTAATCGGTGTTAATTCGCTGCTGAGGTTAAGGCTCTGACTTGGCCACCTTTATGACATTCATTTTTCCATTCTTAGACCCTGCAACAGTTTACATTAAGTCATTTGAGTGGTATTCTGTATTTAGTGTTATTACCAAAAATTGCATTTTTTTTTCTTTTTTTTGTAATTGGTCATATTTATTTAGTATTATTTGCATATATGATAAGAACTAATTGCTCATACTACTTAATGTATTCAATGCTATGCTGATATACATTACTGTGCGACCACCAGTAGATTAGTTATCCCACTATTTTAGTAATGGTATAATGATCAATCCCAGGGTGGAGCAGCCTGGGTCCTTCCTGTGTGGAGTCTGCATGTCCTCCCTGTGTCTGCGTGGGTTTACTCCGGATACTCCGGCTTCCTCCCACAGTCCAAAGATATGCACGTCAAGTCAAAGTCAAATGTATTTATATAGCACTTTGTACAACAAAGCATTGTCTCAAAACAACTTTACAATCTTATGTCATCATAAAAGGCCAATCCCAAGTTGAGCAAGCCTAGGGCGACAGTGGAAAGGAAAAACCTTGAGAGGACCAATACTCAAAAAGGGACCCATCCTCCATGGGTGGCCTAGATGTTAATTAAGTAAATACTTAAAAGTACATTAAAGTAATAGTATATATTAACATTTAAATCAATAATAATATTTATGTTGGTAATAAAATAAGTAACAAAATAGATTTTTAAAACAAAGTGGATTTTAAAATCAGTCCTCAGTGGGAGGTCCTTTGAGGCACATCGTCTCTTAGTGACTAAATGATGGAGGGAGTTTCTGCACTCTGGTGGGACTGGGTTCTGTTAATGAAGACCAGTAGAGTGATGCTAAGGTGGAGGAACATCTAAGTGTGTGGTGCTGGAACTGGTATCGGAACATGTCTTTGGACAGAAAAGGGAAAATGTAGTTACTTAGTTAATTGATTACTCTAAATTGGCAGTGACTTGTTTGTTTGTGTGTGTATATATATGACTAGTCTTGAGATGAACTTGTGTGTGGATATAACCTGTTGTGTGTCACTAAGATGGCCACTGAAGACGATTAAGACCTTAAAAAAGCCAAATAAACAAACAAATAATGACCATACATGCTGATTTCTTAGGTGCTTTATTTAAATACTATCAGAAAATAAAGGGCATTTGTATGCAGTTTTAAAAAACAGATGTTTCAGTGGCGAGTATTTAGTGTGACTTTACCTTATATAACAATAACAGCATTTAGCCAGAGAAGCTTGATCAGGATTGTTTTCTTATTTTTTAAAAAGAGTAGCAGCCAATAAACCACTTGTTTTCAGAAGGGGAGCAGAGTGAAAAAGCTAAGAAGTGCTAAAGTTCACAAAGACTGGAATTTAGATCAGTGGAAAAGAGTAATATGGAGTGACAAATCTTTGAAAAAGCTTTTGGGGATTAATCATTGACATATGGTCAATTTACAGTACAATTGTTAAGCAGCAAATGCAATGGTGACCTAAGACTTTTGCAACGTACTGTACCCCCGACCTTTATCCTGCAAACTCTGCCCAGGCTCACTCAGGAAGTGTTTTTGCCAGCTGGCTCTTGCCATCGAGTCCCCAATTTTAATGTAGTCACTCGAACGTTTAAAAGTTAGTCTTCTCATACTTTCATTAAAATCTGTAATGTTTAATATTATGGACCAGGTGTTCCGTGGGTTCTACTTTACAAGGCAAATGTTTATTGTAAAAACTTTGCCCAGTTTCTCACACAGGCTGCCAGTAGAAGTGCCTCTGGGTTTGCCTAGTGGAAGATCAATTTGGATCCGGGCGCTTTTGTCACACTCGGTCTATCCTTTTTAGTCGACGTATTCAACAAGTTGCGCAAGGTCACAGCATTGGCTTATTTTCAAAGCATTATGAATGCGCTCCAGAATGAATAATGCAGGCTGCCTTCATCGGCACATTTCTTATTTATTGTCAGAGTGATAAATATTTAGCAGCTGTTTATGAGAAACCAAACAGTTAAATATGAAAACCGTCGCGCACCCGTAAACGCGGTGACACCCGTTAATGCGCTGTGGAAAAATACCAGAAACAGGCTCGCTGCAGAAGGTTAGCGGGACTGCAGTCATTTTAGTGACACAGCTGCAGAAAGTCTCAGGTGATTTCCTCTCACGCCATTCTGTAATCAAAAGATTTGATACTACTCTCTCTCCTCCCATTACAGGAGAATGCTTATCTTCTCCGTTTCGACTGCGCTCCCACTCTGTCTGATCATTGATCTCATAATTCATTTTGTCTGTAGGAGAACAACCGTCCTCTCTGCTTTGTTTCCAGGCACAGATTAATCTGCTCTCATGATAAATAAACAGAATATTATGATGTATATCCAAGGCGCTTCCATTGTGAACGGCCCTAGAAGTGTTGTTTTGCACCTTGGCAACCTGCTGCTCCTTTCTTAAAGCAGATTAGGAATTAAATGGGTTCTAGTATAAACCACTGAGCACAACCTCATTAAGAATTCAAGGCATCACAGAGCGTCTGATTAGACAGCTTAAATTGCTAATTTTCTTAAGTCCATTGTTGATAAAATGCTGTCAAAATTTGAGCCAACTCTACAACAAAACTTGGTAATACAGAGTTTAACCCTGGTTTTGACTTCGGAACTGCCTTAAGTTTTTATGGAATAGATTCAAAACGGTTCTGAAAACAGTTCTCAACTAGGCTTTCTTTTAAACGATGCTCAGTTGGTATTAAGGGGCCCAAAGTGTGCCAAGAAAATATCCCCCATAGAATTACATTAATACCAGTTGTAGAGTTGGTTGGGGACTGTGGGGGCCTAGTGGTTAAGGTACTGGTCTGTGCACCAGAAGGTCCAGGGTTCAAATCCCACTCATGCCACAGTTGGGTCCCTAAGCAAGGCCCTTAACCCACAATAGCTTGAGTTGTAAGACTGTATTAATTGTAAGTCGCTCTGGATAAGGGCGTCTGCTAAATGTTGTAAATGTCAATGTCAAATATCAGCCTGAACCATTGATAAGAAGGCATTTACGCCCAATTCGGACCCTACCAACTGTATGGCACCGCACAAATCGAGAATTGTCAGACCAGCCACCGCTTTCCAATCTACTATGGTTCTATTTTGGTGAGCTCTTAAAAATTGTAGCCTCAGTGGCCTGACAGGAGTGGCACCCAGTGTGGTTTTCTGTTGCTGTAACCCATCGGTTTCAAGGTTTGACACGTGGTTAAATGAGTGGTTATTTTGAGTTAAAGTTGCTTTTTTATGACTTTAAAAGAGTCTGGCTGTTCTCCTCCCATCTCTGGCACTGAGGACTGCCCTCATTGGATATTTTCCCTTTTTGCGGACCGTTCTCTTTAAACCATAAAGATGCCCATGTGTGACATTCCAGCAGATCAGCAGTTTCTGTAATAGATCACCTCATCCAACCACCAACTAAGACGGTTATAAGACATTTAAAATGACCAGAATGACCTTTCTTCCCCATTCTGTTGCTCGCTTTGAACTTGCCTACATGCCTTAATGCTTGGGTTGCTGCCATGTGATTGGCTGATTAGATATTTGCCTTCACATGCATAAACGTGCTTGAGGAAGGCTACATCTGCGCCCCGTGTCGTCTCGCATTCCAAAAACATGCCTTTGGGCGAACTGGTGACTCAGTTGCTCCTAGTGCGAGTGTCTGACTAGTATACAGCCTTGCTTCTGTTATGAAAAACCCTTGATGTTGATGCGATGTTCCAAAAAACAGGGTTGATTGGGTAGAGTGATCATTCCCCGGTGCTGCAACAGCACTTCCCAGCTCTATGATAGACTAGCAATTACTATCAAATGAAAAGAATGGCTCAGGCCAATGGGACAACAACTGCGTAAGGCGTAAACAGTACTTTATTATTGATTTTCTTTCAGTAGAAGATTGTGTTTTCTTATCTCCAAAAGTCAATAACGCCAGGAGCTTGAAGAGCATATTTCGGAGTTCCAGAGGAAGAAGTGAAAATTTAAAATGTAGACACCATCACCCAAATGCGTTTCGATGCATGTGCGACGTGGTCGAGCTGGGTGAGCGTTTGAATGTTGGATGGAGTGCAACTTGGGGAAAGAACTTTCTTGGGAAAATTGAACTGCATAACTACCAAGAGGTGCAAGAGCTACCACCACAAGATGGTCTGATTGTGAGGGAAACGATGATGAGCAAAAGGAAATGTGAAAGATTTGAAGACTGAAATGGAGACAGAGCCAGACAAAGAAATAACTCACTTTTACATTTCCTGTCTGCTAAGAGCTGAGAGTTGGTCAGAGGGGGCCCTTAGTAGTGTACAGAATATTTCCGAATACTTCACTGTATATGAGATAAGACTTAGATGACATTTCACATTAATAATTCAGCTTACAGCACTGTACAAAAGTCTTAGGCCATCATTAGATTAGATGGACCACTTTTTAGCAGGGGTGTAATGACGATAGATAATTATTTTATGTCTCTTTGTGAGAATACAATCAGAAAATAGAGGGAATTTGTATGCAGTATTTAAAAACTGGAAGATAAATGTGGCAGCTTCATAGGGATGCCAATTTTACCGTATTAGTCTGAAGAACCTTTGTTTCTGCCAAGAAACTACTTTTTTCAGAAGGAAACTAGGGTGAAAAGATATGGTAAAGCTCACCAAAGTTGAAATGAAGATAAGCTTGAGTATCATAGAGTGACATGGAGTATCATTTGGGTCCATTCGTTGACAGTATGTAAGGCCAGACTTTTTTATTGGTTGTTTCGCGGATCCGCCGACGATCATATTTGAAGAATAAAAAAAATAAATAAATAAAATTTTTTTTTTTTTGGCATTTCTCGGATCCGCCGCAGCACCAATGGTTGAAATTAAATAAAAAGCCAACGGTGGAGAGCCAACGGTTTTCTTCTGTTCATTTAATTTTTTTCCAGATTCACATTAATTTAATTGTAGGGTAAATACATTTTATTTTTTTTTTAAAAATTCTTTTCATTTCTTTATTTCTTCCTTGTATTGATTCCACATAGTCTTTGAGAAATTGAAAAGTGCTGAAAACAGATGGCATGCTCCCTTCAGGTAAGAAGTGAGAACCTGCCCCAAGTGAAGGAGTTCAAATATCTTGGGTTCTTGTTCACAAGTGATGGGAAGAGGGGTAGTGAGATTGACCGTCGGTTAGGTGCAGCGTCTGCAGTAATGCGGTCACTGTACCGCACCGTTGTGGTGAAGAGAG
>JAUZSU010173035.1:0-13029 GCA_034780255.1 Parotocinclus maculicauda | reverse complement strand
CCCTGGATACCGTGGCTCTTGATACATCACAAACCTCCAACACTAAAATGACAGGTGTTTCAGTTTCATTGTCTAACTCCTGTACCTACAGCACTGACCTTTGTTGGTGTTGGGATTCCAGATATTAAAATAAGTGGGGGGAAACTTGTGCTCGTCACCAAATGGGTAATTCTAAAGTATGCCAGTTAATTAGACAAAAATAGAAAAAAATGCGAAAGTGAATGCGTGTGAGTGAAGACTATTATGGTTTAGGGTGAACGCTGTCCTCTTTATTGAAAGATCACAAACAAATGAGTTATCGGAGGACCTTAGAATAATAGTAATTGTTCATTAGGCTGGAAAAGATTATTAAGTCATCTCTAAAGTGACTTCATCAGACCACAGTGAGATAGATAGATGTACAAATGGAGATAATTCAAGACTATTGTTGTCCTACCAAAGTGTGTTTGAATAACAAAAGTCAATGCAAGATCAATATGTGTAAGTCTGTGAGTTCTCAACCGTACCCAGGATAACTCCTAGGAAACCACATTTACAGCATTTAGCAGGCGCCCTTACCCAGAGCGACTTACAACTTATACAATCTTACAATTCAAGCAATCATGGGTTAAGGGCCTTGCTTAAGGACCCAACTGTGGCAGCTTTGGTAGAGGTGGGATTTAATCCTGGGACCATCAAGTCCAGAGTCCAGTGCCTTAACCACCAGGCTACCGCACAATAGACAGTGGTCACGTTTGCTATCAGGTGAACATTGAACATTAATACCTGACAGGTTGAAAGAAGAAAGCCACTGCTCTCCCAAAGGAACATTTGCTACTTATTTGGTGTAAATAATTAGCAAAAACTGCGTTCCAGCATAAAAAAACGTATTTCATCAGAGACGTGGTAGTATTATCAGCCAGTTTATTGTGCCTGGGCCAGCACGTGATGCCATCATTGAAGGAGTGGTTCAACACAAGTGGATCTGTCAAAGAATGAGAGCTAATGGCCTTGCTTGTGGACTTAAACCGTCAACATTGTGGCTAATAGACCTGTATCTTAAGCACCGTATCGCCACTGCCTTAGTAAGATCTGTCTCGATACCCAACAGTGGCAGCATAGCAGAGGTGGGAATTGAACAGTACCTTAACAACTGCACCAACACAGCCAACAACATAAAGTATGAACCCACAGTATTGTGTTAAGATTCTTGGTGTAGCGTGTATTGAATACAAAGTCTTGAGTAGAGAATTGAAGAGAATCAGTTGAAATGTAACAGATCTGTTGCAAACTTCCACGTCAGATAGACAAATTATAATAACAGAGATTTCATTTACATTAACATTTGAATCTCTGTCTATGTGTGTGCAGTAATTAGGCGCAGCCAACCAGAATGTCTAAAAAAGAAAATTACATATTTTGGACGTCAAAGTGTAAGTTACTGAAAGGAACGCATTACACTCTGATCCTCTGGAAATCCTTCCACTCATCCTTCAGAAACTCAGACTCACTCCCCTCCTTCAAAAACACCTGACTTCCACAAAACTGATGTCTCACTTTCATTATTATGACTTCACATTTATTATTCTTAGTAGTAGTAGTATTACTTTTTTTATTATTTTATTATTTAACTTTATGATTAAATAATTAAATATGATTACATAGTGTTTGAGTTTTATTGGATCGCTGACAAATAAAAGATAATACACTGCTCATAAAAATAAGAGAATATTTCAGAATGAATATGAAGCAATTAAAAAAGAAGCAGTTTATTTTATTTCATTAAACAAGATTATCAGAAAGGCAAATTAATTGTCAAAAAATGTTGTTCAATTACACAAATGAGATGCAAACTTAATTATTGTAATTGAGTAGCAAGTGACATATTCAAGGGACTGTAGTAGTAGGTGAGGCTAAAAGAATAAAGATATGTTAGTGGAGGTTAGTGGAGGAACAAGCAATTATAACTATTTAATTTCATTTTTAGATATACCAGTCTCTGATTGGTCGTTTTACATGCCTCTAGGTTTAATTATTGTCAAAATAATTCAGCATTTCTGCTTTTTTTTTACTCAATAATGAGATATAATTTTAAGTAAATTGTCTATTGACCATACTTTCTAAAAATAAATGTAAAATTGGTGGTAATGAGTTGTTGGTAATGAGTAGTAAAGTTGACTAACAAGGTGAATAATTGGGTGATCATTTTAAGCTACAACCAGTCAAACCACAAAGAGAACAGTAATAGTGAACTAAATCGTAACAACAGAAAACTAAGGACTACTAGAAAACACACTGAACTGAGAGAGTTTGAATTATATTTAAACGTTTATTTTGGCATTCTTGTGTCTGTAAAATTTCTGTCTACGACAACTTTGTAAATGCCTCTAGGCTAGTTTTTTACATATTTTGAACTTTATATTGCTTTGAGAAGTAGCGTAGGTATCACAGTAGTTCAAGCCCCACCCACCCCTCTACTTAAACCAGTTGTGCTACCCAGTTTGTGTGTTGTGCATTTTGTTGCAAATTTTCTCAGCATACACAAGTTGTTTGAGATGAAGGTAAAGGCTGAGTGGTGTAAGGCATCAATTTCTCAGGTCCACAACGGCCAATCCAATGACCAGGGAATTGAATATCCAGCCACTGACACAAACACCTGCTCCATAGTGTGGTGGACCCCATACTGTTGGAAAATAACAGCGTAAAATGCCATCTTTTGTCTAGGCCCAAAGTCCTAACGGAGGAAACCTAAGGCATGTCAGTGACAAAGACTCCTTAAATTCTATAAGGGAGAAATTTTAAGAGGAAACTGTGGTGGTACTATACTATGGACCAGAAGGTCCAGGATTCAAATCCAACATCTGCCAAGCTACTATAGATGGGTTATGAATTGGAAGTCGCTCTGGAAAAGAGCGTCTGCTAAAAGACTCAAAGGGGGTCCCAACTTTCTTGGTCAGCCAATATGATATGTAAGATTTAAACTAAGTTATTTAGTTAATACGTATACAGTTTAAATGCACAATCTCTGTTTGATTATGAATAACATCTGTGTTTTACGGTAAGAAGCTGAAGTAAAAACCTCCCGTCCACAAGAGGGGAACCTCCATCACGGTCAGCATACTCCCGCTCTTGCAGTACTCAATGGAAGCAGTGCATGATCTGACTGACTGGCTGTGACTCGGGGACATGTGTGTTTTGAGACATTTATTCCTGGTTTCGCACTATGGCTTATTTGTGCAAAGGAGAGGACAATAAAAAAGTGAACATGTGGGTAAACTGATCACATGCACATTCGCTAACTAGACTACTGTAACGTAACAACTGTTTTATCACGATTTACTTAGACTTCTCATCTGCCCACATTACTGCCAGGCTGTTTGTGTTATTATGTTATAAAGGCATAGTATAAAATATAACATGGTGTGGCACTTATCACCAACATAACCCGAACTGACTAAAATACGCACTAATGCCCGGTCATGACTAGTTTAGAAACGTATGTTTTATTTGTATGCTGCACGGAACTACCTGTGTTTCAAAGCCAGACCATATAAGGAAATGGAAATTGGAGCGTTCCATCCCTGCTGTAGTAAATAGTATATAAGGAGCATAACGATTCTTTTGGGAGCGTACATACTGTTTATTACGGTAGTATGTACGGCGTTTTTCGACAGCATCCTTTTTAAGTTACTTATTTGACAAGACGTTACATTCTATAGAAGTACGTTTTAAATAAGCAATTATGAAAAATTAAATAATAAATAGAGCACATGGGGAGTGAACACAGTGTTTAAGAACTCGGTTGTACCAGGAAAACACACACCTAGAGTGTCACTGCAGTGCTAAGAATAATCCAGCACTCAGAAGTTCATGATCTGTGGGGGTGATGACCAGTAGAGAAAAGAGTAAAGGGGTCTAACACATTATGTGAGAAACAGATGAACAAGTCTGTAATTGTAGCACTACAAGGTGCATCTGTATGGTAAGTGGAACAGATCAAATGAACAGTGACTGTAAGGAGGTGTACCTAATTAAATGGCCCGACTATATGTGCACATATGTACACACTGAGAAAGCAGGGGACATTGTCGTTTCTTGTGCATCACACTTAGAGCACTCGCTAGATAGTAGCATGAACAGAAAAGAAGCACATGAGAAGTGCACATGAGGAACACTGTAGAGAGATGACACATTGCCCAAATATACAGTTAACAAGCAGGAGGGCATCAGATGGTTTCAGTGTTATGCAGAGATCATTAAAAGCATGTGGGGCTTTAAAGATGGCTTGATACACCTGATGTAGCAGCAAATCTTAACAAAACAGTTTCAGGTTAATATGTAGGGGGGCAGCACGGTGGGTAGCACCGCTGCCTCACAGCAAGAAGGTCAATCTCAGGGTCTGCATGTCCTCCTCGTTGTCTGCATGGGTTTACTCAGGGTACTGTGGTTTCCTCCCACAGTTCAAAAACATGCGTGTTAGGTTAATTTGCATCTCTATAGTGGACTGTGTCTGTGTGCCAATGATGGATTGGCGTCCCTGCCCTTGCGCCCAGTGATGTCGGGTAAGCGAAAGTTAATGGATCCATGGATGGATGGATGGATATGTAGGGGAATTTAAGATGCTAGTTTTTGTATGCTTTCTTGTAGTTCAGTTTGTACCTACTTTTTGGTGTTAGTGTACATACCTGCATTTGCTCTTGCTGAGTAACTTTCTCACCACAATCTTCCTTTGGCATGTCATCCACCACAGTCAAACTACTAATTAACTGCTTTAATAAAAATTTAATTATTAAAGGGTTTGCTGATGTCACATGAGGAGCCAACGATCCTTTACAATGTCACCATAGTCACTGTCACATTTCCTGATTCTGAAATACTTTTCTTGGTGTGCAAGAGTGTGTGTAGCTCAATTCAGACGTGCTGTGAGTCACATCATTCTAGGTAAGACTAGTCTTTTAATGTAATTTGTTTAGCTATTTTGTAAGCTTCAGAGTTATATAGCGATGTTTTCTATAGTAATGTTTTACAGATAATATTGGGAGAAAAGTATGGCATGCTGTATTTAAAAAAAAAAACTAACTAGTTGATTCCTCCTCCGTTTGTGAAGCCTTGAAAATGTGCATATTTTGCATAAATATAACCTAAAACATCAGTTTTTCTAAAGATCACTCAGTAAAACAAATGAAGCAACAAAAAAAAACATTATCAATGGTTTTCACCCATGAACAGCTTCCACAATTTTCTGTTTGATTAAGGTTAGGGCTTTGAATTGGCCGTTTCAAAACATTAAGTTTAGTCTTCTTAACAATGTTTTGGTCAAATGACCTATGTGCTTAGGCCATTGCCTTGCTGTGTGACTCATATTTTTTTGAGATTCAGTGACATTTTTCATTAGAATTTTCTGATGTAATTTATAACTCATGGTTTTATCAATGGTGCAGGAAAACAAGGTCAAAATAATGATACTACTACCACTACCATGTTTCACAGATGGAATAAGGTTTTTGTGCTGGGATGGAGTGTTTTTCTTTCTCCAGACGTAATGCTTCCCATTTAATCCAGAAATCTATATTTTGCCCTCAACTGTGCGTAATATGTTTTTTCACAATAACCTTGTGGATTGTCCATGTGGCTGCCTCATATTTCCGGCAACTCTGACTAAATCTGGTCCTTATTAAGGTTTTGTGATGTTAATGCACACGCAAAATGGTAACACATCCGCAAATGTTTCCCTCCTTAAGTTATTTGTCCACTTCAGTGTTGCTGTTGGTCCAGTCCAATAAGACATTACACACCAAATCCAAATAATGGAAATTAGAACCAATTCTCTACTGGTATTAGGGTGACAAAACAAAACAGAAGTACTACTTGGAAGTAGTTATCATAATGTTGTACCAGGTGCTTCGCCTTTTTTGCTCAAGATTGAACAGATTTAGGCATGCCTTTAACTGGGGTCTTTAAACATTCTACAAAAACATTTTTTATAAAAGGTATTAACTGCAGTCATAATCATCTTCAAAAGGATTTTTTCAATACATTTAACCGTTTGAGTAGAAGAATGTATTTATGTATTAGCTTGTAAAGCAATCAAGCATTTCTTTAAGCAAGTAACTGGGTTTTAAAGAACATTAGTATATTGATTTAAACTACAATACTTTACAGCAGCAGCAGAATCTACTAAATACTATGACATTGCAAAAAGTACTTTTTAGTTTCCTGTGGTCATAAAGTGTTATGCTTTTCATGAAGTGTGTAACTGTCAGGGTTGAGCTGGCTTACTACTTGGTACTGCTCTGTTTTTTATGGGAATGAAATGGGAAGATGCAAATTTGTAAGAACGAGCGTCTAAGTGGATCTTGTATATGAATGTTTTAATTGCTTTGTGTTTCATTTTGCCATAGTGTTTAATAGCATGTTTCAATGCCGCTTAACTTGCTGCATGTTTTCGCATAACCAACAGCATGCTTTACTGACTTCTGTGGTCAGTTTCTTGAGAAAGCCAGATCTTAGTTCTTGCAAAGTGAAGTTACATTATTTGTAATGGCACTTTGTTTCAGGAATATATTGCGTAGGTATTGACACACTCAGGGGACATCCAAATTCCAATTACTGGGGTGGACAAATATTATTTCATTAGCTAGCCAATCAAAGACATTGCACAGTCTTATTAATGCTATGACTGACAATAACGGTAACTGTCATGTCTAAAAAATGGTACGTAATAGGGGTGTATCGATACAATCAGCTTACGATTTGATTTGACTCAAACTTCACATTTACTTCTATTTACAATTCGATTTTCTTATTCTTTTTAGTTCTGCAGCATAAACAAGTGTGACGATTGCATGAAAAAACATGATCACTTGATTACTTTGGCAAATTAAAATGCCCCAGACCTGTATTGGAGGTAATGACCAGTAATTTGTCCACCCTTGCATTCACAACCCTGAAAATCATGTTCAGTTAAAGACAAGTAGACTTTGCCTGTGTGCTGACTCCCACTCATGGCCATGTGTGCAGGTGTGACAGAAATGTTAGTACTTCGGGCATTTGTGTCCTCCCCCTTCACCATCGCTGGGATCTGTTGGATGCATGTGCAGAGCTTCTGAATTCCCAGTGGCAACGAAGTATGGGAGCAAGGCTGCACTCGCTCCAACAGTCAAGTGACACCTACCCGGTGTGTCTTGTCCTGCTGGAGGGTAAGGTGTTGATTGGGCACGCCCGAGTGTCACGGGTGCTGGGCAGCCGCAGTGCATTTTTGGAGTCAGTGGTGGTACGAGGTGAGCTGCGAGGACGGGGTTATGGCCGGGCACTAATGGAAGGTGTGGAAAGCTACGCTCGAGGGCGAGGTTTCACCCGTCTCTGCCTCACTACCCATGACAAGCATCACTTCTACTCTCATCTGGGTTTTGTTCTCTCACAACCTGTTCAGAACGTGGGCACACTGGCCTCCCTCGTACCAATGGAGCTACTGCACAAGATGTGCAAGTCACCCAAGAACGAAGGGGATGACCAGCAAAATAGGAAGGAAGATGCTGTCACAGCGTCCAACTCTGTGCCTATTCCTCCTCCACCTCAACACCACATACCTCCTTTATCAAACTCTGCTTCTCCAAATTCGTCATTTCCATTAGTCCACCCTCCTCCTCCACCTCCACCACCCACTCTCCCAACTCCTTCAAATTTCTGCTCCCTTTCCTCTGTTGCTCCATTTGCACCATCTCTTCCTCATCCTGCATCAGCTGTTGTTGAACAGACTTTGGAACAGACACCATACACTGATCTTAGAGGACTGCCTGTCTTCTGGATGCACAAGGACATCTGACATGAATGCATTGCTTTAAACATGTGACAGTGCTTGTCAAGCAAAATCTACCAAAGAAGTTCTTTTGTTTAATAGCTTTTATGCTCAGGGTATTTTGTCCAACAAGTCGTTGGACTTTATAACTGTGACAGTTAGAGACTTAATGTGTTAAACACATGTAAAACTGTTAAAAACTTTTTAATCACAGATGCTGAACCAAATTTAAGTGCCATCGTTTTGTTAATGGTCTAACTATTTAGATATTATAAAATGGAAATAAAACTGAAAAAACCTTTCTGTAGTGTCATTTGCATTTTTTTTTGTTGGTTTCCCAAAACATTGAAAAATCCCCATTTTTTAAAATACATTTTTAAAATCCCACACACAATGACCCACCTGATTGTATCTGTGTTTCCCAAATCCAGCAATCAATGTTTTACTTTTTTTGTTTTCCATGTTCTCCCTGTGTCTGCTGAGGTGTTCACCACCCTTTCAAAACAGGTCTGTAGGTAAAGAAAATAGGTTTGTAGGTAAATAGGTCTGAGTAAAGAACACTCTACAGTGAACTCCAACCCTGTACCCCTGTATTCCTACCCAGACTGAACTCTGCCTGTGTGTAGTTTGTATGTCCTTTTTTTTTTTAAGTTCCCTCTCACATTCCAGTTCAATAGTGCGCTCAACAACTGGTACCTCTGAAGTGTCCCTTCGTGCACTTGTAATGGATTGGCACCCTGTCTAGTATTGGTTCCTGCCTTATGCCCTGTGCTGCTGGTTAGGCCCCAGCTCCCTAAAACCCTGAAATATATTAAGTGGGTATGAAAAGAAACATATTATTGAAACCATAAACCTCTGCCACTTGTGAAGAGTGCCCATGGGTTTGGTCTGGGTACTCCGCCCATATTTCAAAGATGTGTTATGTTAATTGGTTACTCTAAATTGGCTGTGTGTGGGTGGGGGGCAAGATCAAGTGCTGGAACTGAAAATCAATTGATCCCATAAATACAGAAAGTGGATCATGCACTGGCACAGGATAAATGCTAGGAAAGAGAATCCTATCCATAACACTGGTTTAAGTCATGCTAATTTCTTTCAAGGTAACAATATAGGAAAATAAGAAGTCAGCACTGTCTTTTGAGAAGGGGTGTGTTGTGGGTAGTGACTCTCCAATGTGTGTTCCATGATATTAGCATTTTGCAACCACCAGAAAACAATAAATGCTAGTCACCAAAGACTGATTGGTTTGTCCTGTTTTATTTCAGGTCCTTGTGAACTATTCTATTGTGGTACTTAATCTAGTCTAAATTGTAGTCTATATTGTAATCTAAATTGTAAATAAAGCACTGTCCTGAGTAAACAGTAGTTACACTGAGTAGTTACATTTCCATCTGCTTAAATATACAATTCAGTGAGTTGCTGTGTCTCTCATTTTCTTTTGACTCTTTGGGTGTTTTAAGGTGGTACATCACTTATCTGGGCGCAAAACATAAAGATAAGATTGCCTTGCCTGGTAAAGTGAGTATTTAATATGATGCTCATTATACCATTTGGCAATAATCTTATGTTAAAGGTGAGTTTGGGAAACACTGTCTTGAGAAGGAAAGTTTAGTGCCATCATTTTTTTTATTAATTCCAGAGCTGACAGAAGACCGATTTGTTATTTCCTGCTGTTATATATGCTCTGCATGTTTAAATCTAGGCTGTAGTATGATACCCTGGTATAATATTATTGAATAATTTTAAGTGACTGATGCTAATTAATTGTTTACATAAACTTTCTGTGCTTCTGGTTGTCTTTAGATTAGATGTAAGATTAAAATTCTGTTTGTCCTGCAGGGCGGGTCATCATGTTTTGGGGGTACTGTACCCTGCAGCCGTCCCTTTTCCTCTGTCTGGTGTTCATCATAGTTCTTAACAGAAGTGTATTGGCGTTGGACATGAAAAAGCAGGCTTTCTCTGTCATATGGAACATGCCCACAGCAAGATGCCAACACAAACACAGTGTTTCACTGCCTCTAGAGAAGCATGGTATCATATACAATGTGAAACAGAGATTTCAAGGGGATAACATCAGCCTGTTTTATGAACAACGCCTTGGTTTGTACCCCTACATTAGTCACGAGGGCTTGAGTGTGAATGGGGGGGTTCCTCAGCAGGGTGGTCTGGATGCGCATCTTGCATTGATGGGCAGTCAGATCCGTGTGCTTATGCGGGAAAATTTCAGTGGATTGGCTGTGCTGGACTGGGAGAAGTGGCAACCTCTTTGGATCCGCAACTTTGGAATCCGAGAGATCTACAGGCGTCGTTCTAAGCAACTCGTGAGACAGAGACATCCAGAAATGTATGAGAAGGAAGTGACCTTAAAGGCAATAGCTGAATTTGAGCAAGCTGCAAAGGCTTACATGGAAGAATCACTGCGACTTGGAAAAAAGACTCACCCAAAAGGTCTATGGGGATTTTATGGATTCCCTTTTTGCTGTAATGATCACGGGTCTAAAGGGAGTGGATACACAGGGAAGTGTAAACTTGGAATAGAGTCAATAAATGATCGACTGGCTTATTTGTGGAAGCAGTCCACTGCACTCTATCCAAGTGTGTATGTGGAACAAGCCCTGGCAGGAAACCCCAACACGCGGCTTATGGTGAGATACCGTGTTCTTGAGGCTTTCCGAGTGGCAAGCCAGCATGCACGTGGCTCTAGCCATATTCCCGTTCTTCCCTACGCTAGAGTGGCCTTCATTCACACTCTGCAGTTCTTAAGCCAGGTACACGCCCATACCAACTGTTTGTGTATTACATACTCAAGCTGCCCAGATACAGTGAAAGAAAATGTACTATAATTTAAGATAGATTATTTAAAAAAAATCTTTTTGTGAAAGCCAAAATACCTCATTTAATCAGCATCAGCATTTTTATATACTGTATATGATATGTAACGTTTACTGACTATAGCTTTGCAGTCTGGTTTGGATTGGCTTAAACCAGCCAAGGCAAAAGTAAAAAAACACACTCAGCAAAAATTAGTGGAATCACTCTGCAAAAAAATGCCTTAGGGCAAGACATAATGCCAATTCAGGCAGTTGAGAGAGATGGGTTCAAAAAACCTTTGAATATTTTGTTTAATATTAGATATACTCTGCTGAAGTGTTATCGTTATCAACAAAATCTCAGAAAATATTAAGATATAATTTTTTACCACTATTGCACACCTTGATTTTACACAAAATGCAATTCAATTTAAAAGAGGGATACAGATTTGATTACTTGAATCATTCAGGAGACTTTTAACTAATACATCTGCATCTGCCATACTAAAATTGCATCTTTTTCCATGGCATGGAATATGATGACCATTTATTGTACACTATTTATTGATGTCCATTAGCATGGAAATAAAATTAATTTTGTATTTTGTGTTATTAAAGACAGATCTGGAGAACACACTTGGTGAGATTGCAGCTCTAGGTGCTGCTGGAGTGGTGCTGTGGGGCGACCTGGGTTTTTCCAAGTCCAGGGTCAGTATATGTGTGTTCTCAGTGTTCTGTTTTGTCAAGTGTTATGTGTAATTATATGTATGTTGCATGAAAATTAGATGGTGTTATGCCATATGTCTTGTCTTCCTCTTTTTTTGAACAGCATCAGTGTATTCTTCTGCGTGACTACATCAGCTCAGTCTTGGGTGTGTATGTGGATTCTCTGCATCGACGCATGGTGCACTGCAGTGAGAGGGTGTGCAACACTAACGGCCGCTGCGTTAGGCGTGACCCTCACTCCGGTCACATGATTCCTAAGCTCGATACTTTTAATCAACTCAATTATGACCAAATGTCAAAATTCAAGTGTGCGTGTTATGAAGGATGGAGTGGAGAGCACTGTGAGGAAACCACCATGTTGTGAAGTAACAGAAGTGTGAAAACAAATAATTAAGATATGTCTTAAGTTGTAATCATGTTACTGATATTACAGCGACTTACACACGTACCTGGTATGCTTGAACAAAATTTATATACTTAATTAAAACACAAAAAATAAGCAGTTATTGGGAAATGGTGTTCCTTAACTTTTATGACTGAAAGGCATAGTGTAATGATGTTGATAGAATGGAATTATTTTACCTACTATTTTAACTATTTTTATTTTAACTATTTTATCTTACAGAATGTCGATAAACAGATTGTTTTTCTTTCCTCTTAAGATAAAATGAAAATCCCTTACAAACAATATTTATTTGCATTCAACCTGGTGTTAATGAAAGTCTAGGATCCTGTTATAAATTTAGTTACTTGACTAGGAATTGTATAAATTTAAATGGAAGATGAAGCTATTAATGTTAGAATTATTATAAAAATAAATTATACAGCATAATAAAAATATACAGCATTACTGGTTTAAGAGCTAGACTCCATTCAGCCATGTATGGTAATTAATGAAAGATGCCAACAAGCAATGTCCTTTATTTATGTTGGGAAGTGAATAAGAAAGAGTGGCGGCTATGGAAGTAATTAAGCTGCAAACTCATTATAATTAATTACAGCAGTCTTTTATAATGTTGTTTTGTTATGGTTTGCATTGCTGCGAAGTTACATGGGTATCGCTCAATTTTGTCACTCCTAGAACATCTCCCAACCAAACAGATCGGGGCATCAAGACTAGATCCGGTATAATTCTTAGCAACTTTAACGCAAAGGTGGACAACCATTTTAAAATCTTGCCATATCTTCTTAATCAGATTGAGGTCTGGGCTGTGATTGGCCTCTCTAATACAGTGGGGTCCTATAATCCTTTGTAGCTTTGTCAGTATCATTAGTCAGCATCAGTCCTCAAACTTGAACCCTTGTCCTAGTCCTAGGTCTACTGCAGTGTAGCACAGGCTTACTTTGAGGATGGCTTTGTACACTGATCACAAAAAGTATTGAATTTTTCAAAATGAATATGAAGCAATTAAAAAAAGAAGCATTTGATTTTTTTTTACTAATTAATTATTTAAATTTTATTAATTATCATCAGAAAAGCAAATTAAAAGTCAAAGAAAGTTGTTTGATTATGCAAATGAGATGCAAACTCAATTATGGTGATTAAGTAACAAGATATAGGGGTGCATTCATTCATAGGGGTGCATAGAAGTATGTCAAACTGGATGAGAGTACCACATATTGACTGTTCAGTAGGGTGTATGATCACCCAAAATTGCCAAAACAAACTGACAGTGATGGGACATGGACAGGATCAGATTGTCCAGCAGTTCTTGT
>JAUZSU010173024.1:0-13029 GCA_034780255.1 Parotocinclus maculicauda | reverse complement strand
GCCCTACGATGTTACCCAAACGTTCTGCAAGTTCTACAGCTAAAATAGTGTAGAAATACTTAAATAAATATAACGTCCCTACTTTGCGGATTTATTTTAGTTTATCGTTGGTGGTCCTGGAACGTAACCCCCACCATAAACGAGGGAACACTGTAATCTGAAATATGCACTTGCACAATATGCATAATCTCTTTCAACAAATATTGGCACCCGGGTAAGGATAAGTAAAACCAGGAAACCAAAAACAGGTGACGAGCTCAATCGAGACGTAAATGCGTCACAGACGCTGCAAAAACATGAATGATGGTGTTTGAAACGACCAATACTTTCGTTTGATGAACACCAAAAGCGCATTTATAGACAGTATTAGGAACAACGCATCAGCGAATGTAAACTCGTTTATATAGCTATAGTTCAGGGAGAATATACAGGTACTGAGAGTACTACGTACAATAGGACAGGGATATACACATATACCAAGCACCATGTACAGCTTGGTCCAAATAAGCAGTGGAAATGCCTCCTGGTAAGGATGCCTCCTGAGGTGTTTCAGGCAAGTCCAGGGAAGACCCAGGACACGCTGCATGGATTACATCGCCCAGCTGGTCTGGGAACACCTCAGAATCCCCCCTGGTAGAGCTAGTGGAGGTGGCTGGGGAGAAGGAGGTCTGGGCCTTTCTGCTTATGTTGATGCCCCCATGACCCAAACCCCGGACAAGCGGAAGATAATGGATGGATGGAAGTTATAAACACAAACATGAGGAATTGTTATATAAATTTTATGTTGTTGATGGTACAATGGAGGAGCAAGGCTTGGTTGTGGAAGCATGTGTGATGAGAATGCTGGGAAATGGAGTCCAGGTGGCTGGATGTAGAGATGGCAGGGGTGACCGTTTTATCATAAGCTTTAATAAAGCTTTCATATGTGACCTAAATGTGTAATGCTCAACATCTTTTAGATCATTTCCAGAATATTCATGAACAGCGTCTTAAATATAATAACACTCTGAAATCAAACATAATCCTGCTGGAACGAAATGAGAATAAAATCGAGAGTCAAGAGGAGCCCTGACTCTGCCGAGGATGCACTGTGTGTGCTAAAGCTTTCGAGACGGTCTAAACCTACACTCTTACACTTCACACCACCGAGCGTGTGAATGGCTGCCAGAGGTGTTGGTGCAGCGAGAGGCCGCCCGACGCCAGCAGCTCCCTTGGAGCTTCCGTTTAATTTTGCATGGAGGCCAACAAACGACTCAGGTGAGGCGAACCCTCGCTTTGATCCAGACCTCTGGATTCTGGCGAGGCAGAAGCAGCAAACCGACGTCGCAGTTCCGTTAATAACCCTTATTAAATCAGCACATACCTTTCCACTAGGTTACCATGGTAACACTCAAATGGTTCTGGGAGGCAAGTCTTTTTCTTTTCGGTGGAGAGAAACAAACACGTAAATGCAAAGGATCGGCAGCATCTATCTTCTCTGGCTTGAGTTTCTTTTTCGTTCTTTTTTTGGTAAGTCCAATTGTTCCTTGAAATAAGAACGTGTCAAGATAATTAGCACGTAGCATTTAGGCATCTACAGGATAGATTTCAATATCAGTTATGAGTCGGTCACACATTCCCCCCATGAAGCACCGTTTTCTAATCAACCCAGCAGATATTGTAGAGCAAGAATGCAGGGAGGGAGAAAATCAAACAGTTGGCGAGTCGGGGCACTTCGTTTCCTCTTAGCCCATTCCCTCCGCCCTCGCCTATCGCTCGTCTCGCTCGAAAGATTTGCTCCACTTTCAATGTCTGGCCATAATTGACCTTAGACAGAGCCAGTACTGGGCTTTAGACACACATAATCAGGCGAGCGAGATGGTGAGAGACACCCACATGCAGGGATTAAAAAAGAGAGAGACAGAGAAGCAGAAAAATGGTAACGTGGATAGAAAATGGTGCTGCTGCATATCTGTAAGGAAGGGAACGAGCAAACCGAATATCATGTGGAGATGCGCATGAAGCACAAAACATAGAACCTACACATCCATCCGTTTGCCGGCGGCGGCTGAAAGTAGGTGAGCGATAGAGGGAGGGCTATTAGCATGCAGAGTGATGCCTCACAAACACAGACAAACCAAGCAAACTGTTTATTAACGCTGTCAGCATAAACCCAATTAATCCACGAGAAAAAGGTCAGTCTTCAGGAGCCTGAGTTCTGCCGGCGTCGCTCGTATGGGCAAACAGGCACATGGGCAGGAGTGTAAATAATAGCAGGTTTACCCATTCTGTTTAGATAGTCAGCTGAACGACAGACAAATACCAGATTTAGATGTTCCTCAGTCTCCCTGTGCTTTAACATTAATATCAAATATTTAGATCTGCTTCTTCCTAGTCATGGTCGCGGGAAAGCTGGTGCCCAGTCGCGGCACAAAGCAACAACTTATGACTGGGCAATTCACAGTCACTCTGTCTGACATACTGTGGTCTGCCAGTTAGTCCATGAACCATGTAACCAGGTATGGGTTTACCTGCATGCTGGTCAGCTTATCTTGAAGTAGGAGGGTCTGGATTGTGTTGAAGTTGCAGGAAAATAAAAAAAACCTCTCTAACAGCGCGTATTCCCTCGTCCAGGTGAGAGTGTGTTCTACAAAAGAAGTAGAGGAGGGCATCCACTAACCCCACCTTCTCCTTAGATGCAAACTGTAGGGGGTCAATAACATGCTTACACTGAGGTCTGATTAGAAAAAGGAGAAGTCGTTTCATGGTCTTCTTTGTGTGTGAAGAACACTGGGACGCCCAATTTTGGGACCCGAATTAGGCATGATGTCTTCCACAGTGTAGGGACGCTTCCTAATCGCAGGTTTAGGGTAAAAATGAACTGTAAGGGTTCACCCAGTTCAGTGGCGCAGGACTTGAGCATTTTGGCACACGCTTTGTCCGGGCCGGCTGCTTTCCTTGTTTGAACTTGATCCGCAGTGATGTATGGGTGTGACGGAGGAGGGGTGCTGAAGCTCTGTTGCATACAATGTGTGAAGATGGTAAAACTGTGCCTGTGGTGTCTGTGCTGACATCCCGGGAGGGGTCAGAGTGTATTAGATAAGGTGAAGAGTTAACAGCTGGACAGGTATGACCCATAAAAGTAGCAGGGCCATGGTGGGGGGAGGCTATGGGAGTGAAGTCACCGTAGCAATCGGAATGGTTGAAAAACATGTTGAATTCATTCGCCTTCTATACGGTTACGTCTACTGTGCCGTTTCTTACCTGTTTACAGCCAGTGATGGTACTCATACCGTCCATATGTCCCTCATCTTATTCTAATGCAACTTTTGTTCAACCTTCCTTCCATATGCTCTTTTTGCTTCTGCCTGCCTCTGTACTCTCAGGGGAGCTTATTTTCATTATGCATACACTGTATACTGCAAACAGAATTATTTATTTATTATATATTTATTAGTATCCTTACTGCCTCTTTAGTATAGTTCTGCTTTGACTAAGTAGCACTCAAAACACAACCGAAATCGAATGCGTCCCCATCAGCCGTGTTTAAAAGAATCAAAGTTAGCAAGTGAGCTGTGCTGTTTAAGTATGACTGTGTTTGTGCCGTTTGTGTGCTACACAAGTTAAATGTGACCGGAAGAGAATCGGTTTTATGAGCCTGATTGGCCGATCACCAATCCCGATCCATTAGTATATCTCTATTATAAATATAATACATCTTCTAACTCAATGATTTTGGGACTTAATCACACCCTGCAAAAGCAATAATGCAACAGTTCAGTCATCCTCATTTAAAAACATCTGAAAAATGAAAAAGCAATAAATAAAAAATAAAAGCAATATTTTTTTCTCTCTATTCATTGACATTAGATAATTGGTTCTTTACTTTCGTGAATCGATGCAGAATCGCCCATGTCCGCATCACTATGCATCTAAGAATCAACCCTCCAAACCCAAATTTAAATATTATCTTATATGTCGTAAAGAGATTTTTACTCATAATGTGCTGCCTTTCATCCAATTAAACATACATTTTTTTTTATTAAGAAACATGCAGCTGGTCAGTGATCTTTAAACACTGGCAACGTCTTGGATATGTTTAGAAAAGCACATTACATCGATTACAACAACAAAATTATGATAAATTAAAATAAGCCATTTAAAAAGCCACATGTAATCATAAGAAACAAGACACTCTATCAAATAGATTAATATGTTTTGTGTTTGACATGTGGCTATTAGTGTGGTTATCTGCCCTGCTCAGCTGTAAGTAAAGCAGTACCATTATACTACTGGTATTTTCCCAGTATGACACAGTGGTACATTGATGCCCACTGTTCAAACCACTAGCTTCTGCTGTAATGAATGGCATGTGCCTATTTGCATTGAGTTGTAGAAGTAGATGAGATCAGTTCCAGCCGTCATGCCGATACTCAGACCACATCGGATTGCAATAATGCCTCCTCACATCCTCCAGTTAACTGAACACGCCATTCCACCAAAACTTACCCTCTGAGAGCACGAGAACCTACAATGTTCACTGGACTTAATAATGCTGATGCTCACACACATGATCTGTCTTATTATATCTTTTATTATAGTCTAATCTCACTTTTGTTTTCTCTATTAAATTCTTTATGTCTCTATCTGGACAAATTGATTAACCTCTATCTGAACCGTGTCTAACAGTGTAATACCTCCACAAACATGAATAACAGCTGTGATTTGATTTGGTATGGACTGTTTAGACATCAGTGTCTGGATTAAGGTAACACCAATGTTCAGCCACACTTGCATCAAAGAATTTCATGGACGCCTTCCATGGCATTTTACTCGTTGCTCCATTTTTTCCCCAGGTTTCCAAGAGATTTTGTATGTGGGGATTTTGCGGGCCTGTCTACTACTTTCTAACTACTTACAAATGTTCCTTCACACTATGGCCTTTGGCACACCCAAACACAATCTCTTAGCCAGTCATTAACATCTGGTTGGCAACCCATCTTTTACACATCAAACCAAACAAGGCATTCACTGCACTGTACCACCTTTTCTCAATCTATGAATCCCTTTACACACTGGTGGGCCTAGATACTGTAAAGATAAGGCTCAATGCTTTACTGATTACAAATAAGCTAAGATGATAATCAGTGCCTCCAAGTTCTGAGAACTTTAGCCTAAATAAAGCTTTTCCTTAGTGGACGATTTCAAATCCTGTGGAAACCATTGTTGGTTTTTTTTAGACTGATAAATGCAACTGGTGGTAAAGGATGACCTCAGTTCTCTCTATTTTACCTTCAATCAACATTTCAATTCTCAACTACAGTCATCAGCTTTGTAAAGAGACTGAATGTAAGGTCATAGGTACAGGTTGAAAAAATTAGGTTCCTGTACAGGCCTTATTCTAAATGTGAGGCAATCTGGGAGAACCTCAGAGTAGAACTGCTGCTCCTTTGGTTGGAGAAGAGCCCGCTAAGGTGATTTAGGTATTTCACAAGGATTCCCCCTGGTTGGCTCCCACTGGAACTGTTCCAGGCAGGTCGGTCCCTCTGGAAGGAGACCCCAGAGAGGGATTTCACAGTTGGATCATGAATATCTGGATATCCTCCAGGAGCAGGTGGAATCTGTGACCAGGGATAGATTGTCTTTTGTCTGTCCGTTGCCACTGTGAACCCTCGCCTGGAGAAACTGGAAGTGAGATTAAAATGGCAAAATGGAATAATAATCGACTCTTTACTGCTCGACCAATTTCTGGAACAAGAAACAGCCAGATGGCATGAAGAAAAAACGAGATCATAGAACGGGGAGAAATGTGTAAAATTCTGCAGTTATTGTTTGCAACATTTCTTTCACAGCGGTGTCAGCACAGAAACTTGGTGGGAGTTCCACCAGTTGGGCTGAGCAGGACTGAGACACAGGTTCAGCCTAAAATCACAATGCACTTTGCACAGCAAGGGGGAGAAAATCCGGGACGGTACACTGTACAATTTCCAGGAAATGATCATTGACATTGACGTGTGAAAAGGAGCAACACATCACCTTTGGCGTTGTTGATTTGAATCGCAGTGCAGCAATGTCAACACAGAAGAGGAAATGAGTGATTAAAAATGAAGGCACTCATACAATAGAACTGATTTGTTCTAGGAGGGGAGCAGTATGAGATTTATGAGTCACCCATCAACAAATATAAGAGAGAAAAAAATCACGAAAGAAAAACACTCCTGGGCAAAAAATAAAAGCAATATTTTTTTCTCTCTATCCATTGACATTAGATCATTGGTTCTTTACTTTTGTGAATCGATGCAGAATCGCCCATGTCCGCATCGCTATGCATCTAAGAATCAACCCCCCAAACCCAAATTTAAATACTATCTCATATATAGTAAAGAGATTTTTACTCATAATGTGCTGCCTTTAATCCAATTAAACATTAATTATTTTTTATTAAGAAACATGCAGCTGGTCAGTGATCTTTAAACACTGGCAACGTCTTGGATATGTTTAGAAAAGCACATTACATCGATTACAACAACAAAATCATGATAAATTAAAATACATCCATCCCTCCATTTAAAAAGCTACATGTAATCATAAGAAACAAGACACTCTATCAAATAGCTTAATATGTTTTGTGTTTGACATGTGGCTATTAGTGTGGTTACTGGAGTCGATGGTCTATGCCCATCAGCAGAAGTGCTGGAAATTGTGTTGGCCCAGATTCTTAAGAGTTGGTGCAGCCAGAGGAGCATGAGTGACATCATATTAATGGTAACGACAGTTACAATTTAGTAATAAAAAATTCAAGATTTTAAGGTACGAATTATCCTCATTTATGTTTGTTTGAACAGTTTTATTTTATGATACGGGTTAAGACCCAAGGATGCGGGAACGAAGGAACCCCACGACGTATAAAAATAATGGGGAAACAACTAAAAAGGCAGAGCAAAAAGATCTCCAAATTTCAAAAAACAAAAAAAAGGGGAAAAGTCACGCAGCTGTGTTGCGTCCCAAATGGGAATGGCACCCACAGCTGGCGTGCGCACGAATTGGCGACAACGTGCACCGAAACGGCAGAGGGCGAACGTGCAGTAAGCGCGAAAAGGCGCTGATTTGGGAAGCGTCCCAAATCGAGTATTGCAAAAGAGCTCCGGGATGCCAGGGGGCGCGAGGTGTGCGAAAAAGCCGGAACCGGGCGCGTGTCAAATTGAGTCGCGCAGCCGACCGGAGTAAGGCTCGGTTACCAGCCGGCGTAGGACAGGGGAGAGAAACCCTGATTCTGTCCCTAAACCTGAAAGTACCTCCGGGGTTCTTCCCGTACTGCGTGTGTGTCACGACGGGTAAGGGAGTTGGAGGTAAACGCGACGTGCGGGAGAACCAGGTTTATTAAAACTGAATAAACTGAACGTAAAACAGAACAAAAACATAACTGACAACAGGTGGGCAGGATCAAAGGGCTGGAAACGACAATAGAAGATCCTACCTCACCTGTGTCGAAAATAAAACAAAGGACAAATCATAATGTACAACAAGAAAAGCTTCGCACCGAAGCTTATAGATAGTCCTCACTGATCCGGGACAGGTGTGCACAATTAAGGCACACCTGCGCAGACGTCAGGCGTGACAGTGTGTGACGATGTGGCCCCAAACTGGACTGAGGCTCGTCCTTAAGTAGCAGGAGTCCCAGGTGTTCGACATCACGCCGTTAATTAACCTCGGGATATAACCGGCGTCACCGGACGCTCTGTAACAGCTACCGGGGCGAGCCGTGAGCAGACCGGGAGCTTGAGGTAAGCCTCGTTACATTTTAGTGGCTAGATAAGAGCCAGCTGCTGAAAATGGCAGTGACCTTGGTTCCAATCCCAGATGGGGCGTGAACACTCTGATAGAGCCCTGTCCAGGGTGTATACCTGCCTGCCCAGACCCTGGCCTGCGACCCTGAACTCGATAAGACTAAGATAAGGTTAAAGTAGAATGCTTTGCTTACAGAGGCGTTCTGTTTGGCTTCGCATCCTGCCCTCTCAGAGCACTTTAGCCGTAGCTTATAAAGAACCATTCAGCAGAAATACTTCAAGCTCTCACTAAAGCCTCCCTGAGGAATTAGACACTGTGCATAGATTTTTAACACCAGTGGTGTGAAAAGGTTAAATCTCCAGACACTGAAAAGGTCTGTTAATAGCACTGGTCCATCTCTTCTGAGTCTTCACACAGACCGAAAGAATGACGCTTTAGATGTGGGGTCAATGGTGAAAGAGAACAAAAGCAGACCTGCAGCTCTGATATCTTTTATAAAAGGTACGTTTCTTAAAACCTGTGAATGCTTTTAGGGACCTATCTCACCTGCCTTTATTATTTTTTTACATTTTTACCGAAACAAGGCATTTTTTAAACCAAGTTTCAGACAGAAAATGGAAACCAAAACTCTTTTTACTCTGGCTGGTATCTCTGGCCTCTGACAAGTTGAGGTTTTCAGACAGAATCAGTCAGATTGTGCCTTGGTTCCTCATGGTTTTCCTCTGTTCCAGAGCTCCCGGCTCATGTCCATGTCGTAGGTAAAGTCCGTAATGTGCGTGTCCTGAATTTCGCATCATCTGTTGCAACCCTCCTTCTGGTCATTTATACCAACAAGACGTGTCTTTTTAATTCCAAAATATCTCACAGTGAAATCTCTTGAACGTTGTCAAGAAATGGTTGCAGTTGCACATTGTCATGTCATGCCACATTGTTTGTTCTAAGACGGCATCTTAACTCGCAACCAAATAATTCTTTTATGATGATTTTTATATGCGACTGCAAATCAAGCCAGACATTGTAGCCGAAATCAAAACTCATCAGACCAGGCGACATATTTCGAGTCTTCTGTTGTCCAATTTTGTGAATTTTAGCCTCTGCTGCCTGTTCTTACCTGAGAGGAGCAGCACCTGTTGTGTTATTATCCTATTGTAGCCCATCTGCTTCAAGGTTTGACGTGTTGTGCGCTGTTGCTCTATTCAACATCTCAGTTATAAGTTTTTATTCGAATTTCTGTACCAGAAACTCCTACAAAGGTTCGTTTCAGCCAATTTACAAGTCTGTTAAATATAAGCTAAATAGATCTACACTGAACACCAAATTTTAATGGATATTTTATTATTATTAAGTTTTTTTTTTGCAGTGTAGTTTTGTGCCTCCAACTCTTTGCAGTCCTGCTGTTAGAAAAACATATAAGCAGCAGGTTTATATTCCACATTCCCCAAAACACACAGGTTAAAGCAAGAACACCGAAAAATATTTTAGCTGTCCCTGTTTCAATTTTCCAGTAGACTATTGGTTTTAAATTAAATGAGTCTCCAGAGCACTGGAAATATACACAAGATTGTGTTTTTGTTTGACAAAGAATGAATTATGATTCTATGCGAGGCTGAATTGTTGTCTGGAGAGCAATTGGAAAATGTTGATATTTGAGAGTCGGCTGAACCCTGACCAGGCACACTGAGGGAGGCACTGCAGATGTCTCCCACATAACGGTATTAATCTGTCATCTTGCTTTATGGGATACCATGTCAGAAGAGGAACCAAGCACCCAAATCCAGGTGTTAGCTGGTTTCTAATTATGTCAAGCTGTCAGCGGAAATGCGATTGAGGAACAGGCAATGAACCACAAGGTTGAACATTCCTGCGTTGCCAGTTATTCCTTAGGGAAATGTAAAATGGGGAATTCCTATGGTTGCCAGCTGAGAACCTGTGGTTCTTGCGGCTCACTTGTGACTGATATAAGTTATGGCAACTTGATAATGTAGTAAGCCCTCCTCTTACATGCAGTGTGAAAAGTCAAGTGGTTTTGCAATTGGCAATGTGTTTTAAAAAGCCTAATCCATTAAAAAAACCTTAAAGAATTGAATACAGGTGTGCTACATCTGCAGTACATTCTGTGAAGCAGGATGCTGACCCAAATGGAAAGTACCATATAATCACACATTCATTTAAATACATATTTAGATTTTAAATAATATCAATTAAAATTTATTTATACCAGATTGTTTAGTAAAATGCAGTATGTCCTATATTTAGTCTTCTATCATTCAGACATGAATTAAATGTATATAAGACAGACTTCAATATTGTATTATAATTCTTTATTTTTGCTGTTGTTGTTGTGAGATTAGTATAAAATAGGCTTTGTGTTAAGGATTTTTTTCTATTGTGATTCTTAAATGTGAACGGACATGATCAGATGGACATTTAAATGGCACACACTTGTGTAATTGTTTGCATATGAAGTGACATTCTGCCCTTTTCTGTCTTTGTTTGTAGGAATAAATTTGACTTCAGTTTTCTTACCCTGCCCTTGCTTTAATAAAGTCTCAGTAAGAAGGTGCTGGTATGGGGATGCGAGGCCTGTTATTGGCCGGTGTGGCCATAGTCATGCTGCTGGATTTCTCCAGGGCCGGCCTGGTAAAGAAAATGATTAGGCACCGAAGAGATTCGCTGTCACCCAAATCAGAGAATGTGACACTGCCTAAAGCAGATGAGCCAGTGGTCTTTAATCATGTATACAATATCAATGTCCCAACGGGATCCTTGTGTGCTGTGGACCTGGATTCACCCGGAGGGTCTGAACTGAAGCCACGGTCTGTCCCATCTGAGCAACACATCGAGCACACGCTGGATGGAGAAAACCAGATCGTTTTCACTCACAGAATAAACATACCCAAGCAGGCTTGTGGATGTGATAACCACATGCCAGATCTGAAGGATCTCTTGAACAGGCTGGAAATGCTGGAGGCTGAAGTGTCTAGCCTCAGGGAACAGTGCTCCAATGGTGTTGGCTGCTGCGGAGCTCAGGTTGCCGGTAAGTTCAAATGAAAATGGGCTTAGTGGTTTCACTAGCACATCCTTTGATCCTCAGAGATCAGTCAGGGTAGGGTATTACCCTCCTTGATCTTTTTTCACACTCCAAACTATCTTGTCAGTGGCTTCTGTTGGACATATCCAATAAAACTCATTTACACTTGTGTGGCTGTGATTTTATGATTTTAAAAGTGCCTTTTCCTACACTGACAGTTTCTGTGTGCTTCTTAGGAGAGGTCACTACCAAGCCATATTGCAGTGGTCATGGAAACTACAGCATTGACACATGTGGCTGTGTATGTGAGCCTGGATGGAAGGGAATCAACTGCTCTGAGCCTGAATGCCCCAATTTTTGTCAGGACCAAGGCAGATGTGTGGATGGCAAGTGCATTTGCTTTGAAGGCTTTGAAGGAGAGGACTGTTCGATGGAACTCTGTGCTGTGGACTGTGGTGAAAATGGTGACTGCATTGATGGGGCTTGTGTTTGTGTGGAAGGTTTTACAGGTGAGGACTGCTCTATAAGTGGTTGCTTAAACAATTGCCTGGGTAGGGGACGCTGTGTGGAGGGTGAATGCGTGTGCAGTGAACCCTGGACGGGCTTTGATTGTTCAGAGCTCATCTGTCCGAACGACTGCTACGACCGGGGTCGCTGCATCAATGGGACCTGCTACTGCGAAGTTGGCTTTACTGGGGAGGACTGTGGTGAGCTCACTTGTCCAGAGAATTGCAACAATAGAGGCATTTGCGTTAACGGTCAGTGTGTGTGCAATTTTGGCTACAGCGGAGAAGACTGCTCCACGCTGACATGCCCCAATAACTGCAATGAGAAAGGTCACTGTTTCAATGGAAGGTGCATCTGCGATCCTGGCTTCCAAGGTGAGGACTGTAGTGTCCTTTCCTGTCCTGACAATTGCAACGACAGGGGTAGATGCGTCAACGGGGAATGCGTTTGCGACCCTGGATTCCAAGGTCATGACTGTTCAGAGCTCTCCTGTCCCAATGACTGCCATAACCAAGGGCGGTGTGTTAACGGAAAGTGCATTTGCAAGCAGGGCTTTGCTGGGGAAGACTGCAGCATTAAGACCTGCCCCAACGACTGTCATGACCACGGTGAATGCGTGGACGGTCACTGTGTCTGCCATGCTGGCTTCACGGGCAAGGACTGCAGTGAGCTCACTTGCCCTAACAACTGTCACGACCGAGGACGCTGCGTGAATGGACTGTGTCTTTGTGACAAAGGATTCACTGGGGAGGACTGCAGTGAAAAAACATGTCCAAACAACTGCCTCGACCGCGGGTATTGCGACGATGGAAATTGCGTCTGCTTCGAGGGCTACACTGGAGTCGACTGCTCAGAGCTGACCTGCCCAGATAACTGCAATAACCATGGTCGCTGTCTGAACGGCATGTGTATCTGTGATCTGGGTTTCACTGGGGATGACTGTTCTGAAAGTAAGTCAATTTCTGAGTATTTTACACTGCTTACAAAAAAATAGGGGATATTTAAAATTATAGGTTATTTCATTTTGAAATATTCCCTAATGTTTGTGAACAGCATATTTGTAGAAAATACAGTACTGTGCAAATGTTTTGAGCATTCTATATATGTAGTTTATATTCTTCTTATTCTTTATTTAGGTTGTAGTGGTCACTGCACTTTGTCTGTTTCTTTACATACTTTGTTAGTCTCCATTACTTGTTTTCAAATGGTCAGGACCCTCATAGGACCAGCACAGATCAGCTACACCTGAGATTCTCAAGACTGCAATGACACTGATGTGGAGGTGGTGTGTTTGTTTGTGTTGCACTGATACAAGTGCTTTAGAGTTTCCTGGAGTCTGCTGTGAATGATCCAACACACAAATACAATTGATTTCGGTTAATCAGACCACATCGGGACGCGATCGTTTGGTCCTAATAACCAGCTGGTCCGATTAAACGGGACGTGCTATGTAGCATATTAAATGTTTATTAAACCTTTATAGTGCAATTTTCACGTATAGTGAACGTACAAACAAGAACTACTGTTTCTTACGAACTTTGTTCACTGAAAAATACATTTGCAACCAAGTTTTTCGAAACGATCAATAACACAATGTATAGGTACTCAGCATGCGAAGCATAATACTGTAAAAAAAACAATTCCAGTCAACGTTTGAAGAACTTATCCAGTGTGATCTGATTCGTTCTCTTAATGAACTGCACTTGAACAGAATCAAGAAAGTG
>JAUZSU010173013.1:0-13030 GCA_034780255.1 Parotocinclus maculicauda | reverse complement strand
AGGTGGCAGTAGAGGGCTGGGGAGAAACTCGGGAGTTTTCGGGTAGTGATGCCAGAGACGAAGAGTTTCTTCACGGAAATTACATACTGTACACGTTCTTTGGTCCGATTAAGCGGAATTTTGGTCCAAATAAGCGAATAATATTACACTTATATCATAGGATTTGTTTTGGTACATTAGGATTTGGTCCGAATAAGCAGCTGATCCCATTAACCGGTGGTCCAATTAACCGGAATCGACTGTATACAAGTATCATTATAGAGTACGTCCGTTGTTTGCTGCTACAATGATTTTCTCTCTTCTAAGAAGGTTTTCCACCAGATTATTGAATACGACTGTGAGGTTGGGCACTGATGCTTTACAAATAGACCCGGCCCATACTAAGAGTCTACCCAAGTCTGCGATATTGTGGTCTATTTTAATATAATTTTTGAATACTTTATCTTATGATCCTGATAGCAGTGAGTGTGCAAATATTTTGGAGCAAACAAGACGGACAGACATGACATGTGGACACAACTAAGTGGGCACAACTAAGGAATGATCATCAGGTCTACTGAGAGTTGGTGTTTATTTGCACGGCAAACACAATAAAGAACTGATCATGTTTACATTTATGTCAGACACCCTTATCCAGAGTGACTTAACAACTCGGACAACTGTACAATCTAAGCAATTGTTGGTTAAGGGTCTTGGTCAAGTACCCAACAGTGTAGCTTGGCAGAGGTGGTATTTAAACCTTTTGGTCCTTCCGGTCTATAGTCCAGTACCTTAAACACTGAACATGATTTCTGAGAGTTGTGTACAAAAAATAGAGCTGTGCAAAGACAACTATGCTTACAGGTAATCTGTGATTCTGCGTGTGCATGGAGAAGTTAATTAATTAAGGAATGTTAATTGTGTTTACTTGGACTTGTGTGCGTGAAGTAACACTACATACAGTCATGATTTCTGGGAGATGGAGGTTCCCTGTGTGTGTGGGTGTATGGATGCATGTATGGCAATTTAAATTGTTAACTGGGAGTTAGTGATATTCTGAATGTGTGTACAAAACATACAACTAAGCAATATCCATTATGCTTACTGGAGAGTTGGTGATTCTGTGTGTGTGTGCAGAGACAGGGAAGCAATGAGAGCGTGTACAGAACATACAACTAAACAAAACCCATCATGCTTACTGAGAGTGGGTGATTCAGTGTGTGTAGATTCAGTGTGTTAGTCAGTAACCATTATGTTTACTGGGAGTTGGTGATTGAGTGTGTGTGTGTGTGTGTATATATATATATATATATACATACACACACACAGGCAAGCAGTGAACATTACGCATACTGTGATTTGGTGTGTGTGTGTGTAGATACAGGTGGACAGCGACCAATGTTTACTGGGAGTTGGTGATTGTGTGTGTGTGTGTGTGTGTATATAAAGGTAGGCAGTGACCATTATGCTTACTGGGAGTTGGTGATAATGTGTGTGTGTGTGTGTGTGTGTGTGTGCATGAAGACCAATGTTTACTGGGAGTTGGTGATTTTGTGTGTGTGTGTGTGTGTGTGTGTGTGTGTGTGTGTATTTATAAAATGTAGGCAGTGACCATTATGAATACTGGAATTTTATGATTCTGTGTGTGTATAGCGTATAGTTTACTGGTGTTGTACTGTGCCAGATGGTTGTACTGTGTGCAGATACAATTAGGGAATAATATTTACTGCTGTTAAGTGTGTGAGTTGTAGATACAGGTATGGAAAGGGGCATCACGTTTAACTGGCAGTTGGCTGCTTACCTGCCTTGTAGCAATCAGCTACAACAAACGAAACAAACCTAAGAATGTCAACAGCTAATGCTAACCTAGCCTGTCTAGCTCTGCTAGCAGGAATTGATCACTGACCAATAGACATTACATATTATCCACAGCTTATCATAATTCCCTCTCTGTTAGTAACAACGGTTTGAGAGTTCGCACCATTTGGATGGACTGAATTGATTAACTAGCGTAAACAGAGCTAACAGAGAGCATAGAAAGAAATGTTCCCAGGACACAGAGCTCGCAGAAGCCGGTTCTAACAGTGGAATACATTTGTCAGTTGAGTTCACAGTGTATTCTCGGCGGGTTTTACCTCTCCGTTAAGGCCCAGCTCTGCATTTCCACTCGTCCCCGTGGTTAAGAAGCTCCGGGTGGAGGCGGCTGATACCGCGGCCTGAGCAGTTAGGCTCGCAGCCGAGGCCTCGGTTTTTCCTGCAGAACCGCTGCCGCCGCCCCGCTTGTTCTTTCTGCGCTTTGCTCCCCGCTTCGCGTCGGTAGGACTCATTTCGCAACCCGCTCACAAACACAGAGGCAGCTTTCCGTCCGCAGAAGGCGAGGTCTCATAAAGGGGACCGTCAGGCTTTTATTCCTGTGATATAACCAAGCTTTAGGATTATATTTATATGTTTTTCAGACGATAATATGAGAAGCCTAACCCGATCTGCAAGACTTCAAGTTCCAATATGGCCAACTCAACAGCACACAGCCAATCAGGTGTACGCCCATACGCACGAGCGTCGACGGTGGTCTAGTGGAATGATGGGAAATTGAGTTTTCAAATGAGAGTCACGTTGTAAAGCACGTAGCATTATTGCTGCTGGTAGAATACAAAGTGCCGTCCACGAGGTGTTATGTCGTTATTGTGCAACCTATTTATAGAATTGGACATTGAATTTGTGGTTAAATTTCATCTGCGTTATCAGGTATACATAAGCAATCAGCCTAACGTGAAATAAAACCAAATCCAAAATGTTGGGACCGAATAAAAAAATAACCGCGCTTTGAATTTTTTCTGTGAACTTCCAATATTTAATGTTTCGTCTGATCAACTTCATTTTTTTTTGCTAATATCGCCTGCAACACATGTCAAAAGAAGTTGGGATGGTAAAACATTTACCACTTTGTAATGTTGTCGTTTCTTCTCACAACATTTAAAAGATGCTTTGGCACTATGGATACCAATCGATTAAGTGTTATAGGTGTTATTTTGTCCCATTTGACCTGATCCTACTGCTTTTGTACCAAATCATGATTGCAGTCACCTGTTGACATCACCTGTTTGCAATCACATCATTAATATACTGCACAGAAAAAATGGGGATATTTCAAAATGAAATGTCCCCTAATTCTTGAGAGCAGTGCATGTCAAAATCACATTTTTAAATGCATTCTGTCTGTGTTTATATAATGCAATCGTATGGCTGTATGTTATTCTAATGGGAGAAATAGATTTTAAATCAAAGCAATCAAAACTGTAATTTATTGCATTTAAATGTTTGATTAGTCAGTATTTTTTGATAGAAAGCAATTTTAAAACAGGTTCCATTTGATATTCTGTGGCACACAGATATCGCAGCTAGGTCTGTAGAGCCTGCACACTCGTAGGTTGCCGAAGCTGGTCTCATAAATGCTCATTTGGCCATAAAAATCACAAACCTGGCCATTGTCTAATCCCAACAGAACATTGTTCAAGGTTTCTTGTTCATGACACCACTGCAAAGGCTGGGTGTCAGTAGAAGGAAACATTACGAGAGCTTTTTTAACAATTTTCCTTCTGCTAAATGCCTGGGAATGGTCTGGTCAGAGGCAGGAGAGTGTAGTAAAGGTGTTACCTGTGTCTGGATGGTGAACAACAAAACCGTGGGAGCTGCTTGTGCTTGTAGGCATATCAAATATTCAATTAACCTAATGTGTGTCTTTGGACTGTAAAATCAAACTGGAATACACAGAGTAAACCAACACAGACACGGAGGGAATATGAGAACTCCAAACAGAACGGACTCGCTCCACCTGGGACCTTCTTACCCAGGAAAACAAACATCAAGACCCTTCTCCGTGCTGGCACCCAGGTGGTGGAATGAACTTCAATGGTATATCTAAACGATTGACTCTCTTGCTGTCTTTAAACAATTACTAAAGCTTTACTTTTTTATTAAACACTAAAGTGCAAACTAAGAGAAACTAATTAATTACTGATGATGTTCTTCATGACTGTTTTTATCTTAACAGGCTCCACATTGTTTTATCTGAATGGCGTTTACCATCTGTAAGCTATTTGTCCTAGCATGAGGTCTACTAAGAGGAATACAAAGAACTTAATGGTACAGTGTTTCCTCGTTTATCGTGGGGGTTACGTTCCAGGACCGCCTGCAATAAACGAAAATCCCTGAAGTAGGGACGCTATATTTATTTAAGTATTTATACAATATCTTAGCCATAGAACTTGCAGAACGTTTGGGTGGCATCGTAGGGTTTGAATGAATTCAGTCTATAATAAAACTTTCACAAACAGCGAACACAACACCACAGATAAAAACTTGTCATGTCGGCAAGTAGCGACTCAGGCGGCCGATGCTCTAGTCTTACTTCTCGTTTGGTGCGTACGCTGTTTACTGTAAATCGTAATATTTTATGATTTATAACATTCCTTTATTGTTAGAATTTATATTTTTTATAATTTTTGTCATCAAATACATGTAAATGTATACGTTAACTATACCACACGTACAAAGCATGTGCAGAACGAGTACTGTAAAAACCCGCAATATATTTTTTCCATTAATATTTTTTTTTAAACCCGCGATGCACCGAGTCCGCAAAAGGTGAACTGCGAAGTGGCGAGGAAACACTGTATTACCAACTAAGCTATAAACAGCTAGGTGTTGCTAGCCTAAGTCTGTAATTCGTCCAACCTCTAATCCATTATTTGACTGTGATATAGCTAATGCTATGGAGTATTTGTTAGAGACACTGCATAAAAATAGTAAGTCTGGAGAGTAAGTAGTTATGTCGCCCTAAAATCACTAAATACATAATTGCTTTCAACTACTGGGCATTGCTGAAACATAAAAGTAATAAAAATGTTTTACTGGGCTACTCTCTGCTTCACGTTATGCTTTGGAATTCTGTGCATAATGTTTCCTTTATTTAAACTCTTGCATTACTAAATTAGGATTTCTTTCAGAAAAGGACCTGGATTTTTCTTAGTACACATTGTACCTAGTTTTGTCTTTACATTCCTGTCTGTGTGATTTGACTAGGAAATTTTACCTATTTTAATGAACTGTAGCTACAGGGAATGGCCAGATTTAGAGGTGTGTTCAGAACAGGCAAAAGGCTACACTGACGAATTGACAAAATTGGTTGAAAGAAGGACGGAGTGGAAGAAAAGGGTGTTATGACTAAAGGGTCAATGCAAATTCCTTTGGCACAATAAAAAATCACTGACCCACAATCTCATCAGCTAAATTAATCTCAAGATACTAGTACATTCCTTTATATGGTGTTAGCTTTTATTATTGTTATCTGAGTCCAAAGCCTTTCAGTTTCACTTTCAGTAAGTTTTTTTAATCTAAAACATATATCAATAATGTATGCTTTAGGGATTTTTTTTACATTATTACAGAAATTAATTATACTAGTCTTGAACAAGCTTGACTCATTGAAATTGCAGTTTAATAATTGTTTATGTCCAAAACAACAGTCATTTTAGGAACACATGCATTTCCTTTAGAACATGGAGGTTCTGTACTTATGACAAAGTAAAATGTTTGACTAATACATTTTCCAAAAACAATTAAGAACCATTAGTAGGTAGTGGAGAGAATATGAAATAAGAACTCTGTACTTAAATATGGTTAAAGATATAGTTAAGATGTCTTAAGATTGGTTAGAGCCTCTGATATTGAACCCTGTATTACCAGCATAATCTTAGGGGGCTTTCAGTTAAATCTCTGCTTCATTCCCTTACCACTTTAATTGGTGGCAATAGTCTGAAAAGGTCAGCCCAGATTTAAGATGTGTCAACTGTAAGATATAATCCCTCCAGCAGGGTCTGCCCTGAAGTCTCTGTCCAGAGGGACGTGCCTGGAATGACTCAAGTTGTGAGCCAACCATGGGTATCCTTGTAAGATGCTAAAACCTGCTCAAAGTGTTCCTCTCGATTTAAATGAGCAGATGCTCTACTCTGGTGCTGCCTGGGGCACTGAAACTGCTCTATTAGAGGCAGGTTTTCTCCCTCACCTGAAGAGAGCAGCGTACTCTTTTTCCAGGGAGTACTCTTTTTCAAGTTTGGTGTTCAACACTTGGTATTTCTGCATTGGAGCTACAAATATATTTGTCATTAACAAGTGCAGTAATAAAAGTATAATTTGCCAATGTATTGTATTGGTTGAATAATCAAAAAAAGGATAACAGTGCAAATTCCATTGCTGGCCATGCATTCTCAGAAGGTCACATATCTGGTTGTGTGTTTTACTGTGTGTATTGTATTTGACTGCTACTGTAAGAATGGAGCTCTGGAAAATAATTATGGTTCTGATGATGACCTTGCCTGTTACTCCCATTATCAGTTATGGTGATGAGCTCAGACATCTGCCGGTAAGCACTGTGCCTTAATTAGATAGAGGCTGATAAGTAAATTACATATTATGTGTGCTTGTGTTACAATTATACACAAACAGATCCTGCCTAATTATAATTAAATATAGGACAATCAAACTTAAGACATAAGTCCACTATAAAAGCTTTTTTCCCTCCAGCATCCCTATCCCTAGTCTCCTCCCTGAGCCACAATGTTTTTATGGAGAGGCTGTTCTCTATGGTACCTTTTTTCCTTTAATATGAACAAATTTCGGTCCCTCTAACTGCACATACGCATGCCCTCTGGTCTTTCTACATTCATGGAGGTGTATACCCTTATTTACATTTACATTTACAGAATCTTGTCCAGAGCAACTTACAATTTATACAGTCTTACAGTCCAAGCAATTGTGGGTTAAGGGCCTTGCTCAGGGACCCAACTGTGGCAGAGATGGAATTTGAACCATGGACATTCTAGTCCATAGTCCAGTACCTTAACCACTAGGCCACCACAGTCCTCCACTTGTGCTGTTTTACACAGATTGAAATCAGGACATAAATGGACTGTAAATGCGATTAAAACAACCTACGGTCCTGAAAGGGTTAAAGTGAAGTGTTGCACTTAAGTTTTAAGTGTGTTAAATGTGTTTCTTTATTAATCCTATCAGGACTGTAGGTTGTTTCAATCGCATTTGCCGTCCATTTAAAAGTTTGGGACAAATATGTCTTTGACATAATAAGCTTTAACATTGACTAAAGGTAAAGCTAACTAAAGCTGTACCAACAAACAGATGAATCTAAATAAATGGCCAGTTTGCGCGCGCACACACACACACACACACACACACACACACACACACACACACACACACACAACCAACAAAACAAAAACAAATCAGTCAAGATAAGTTAGAATCATAACCACTTTACAACATAAAAATGCATTTCATGCTGTATTCTGATATATATTTTGATATATTTCATGTTTTATGTGGTGGAGAATACCAAGTGATAAAGCGATTTAGGTGTTATTTAGTTTCATTCTTTCTGCAAGCTCAACCTAAGATGTGCAACAGTTGTGATTTTCACATTTATAAATTCTGAATTCTCCATAAAGGATGAGGAAACTGACTTGAGATGAAAGGAAAGCTGTGGCATCTCAGATAACATCTCTGTAGAATTGTGGTGAGCAGAAAGTATAACCCATCAAACCATGCGGAGGTTGGGTTACAACTGAGTCTACATTGGGCATAACCTCAAAATACCAAACCAAATAGCCTGATCTGATAAATCTTGATTTTAACTGAGAAACACAGATGGTAGGGGCAGATTTTGGTTCCCAAAAATATGATCCATGAAACCAGCCAGTCTTGTCTTAACAGTCCAGGCTGGTGGAGCTGGTGTGTTGTAGTAGTCAATGTTTTCTAATGTTTTCTAACATTAAAGTGCACCTGAAACATCAGCAGGAATTGTATTATAGAATGAAATCAACATAGAACATACCCAGACCAGTGGCAACTTTACTGTTCAACTGTTGCATGGACAAGAAAAAGAAGCAAATGCTCCAACATCTGCAGTTCTATCATTCAACTTTATCATTCTGGATATAAATATATGACAAAAACTGAATCATTAAACTGTCGTCTTAAGGCTGGACTCGAATTCTACACATACACTACCAGGAGGAACAATGCTCAGCAATGGGGTTCACTTACTCATGGTAAGCACTTCAATTCTACCTTTGCTGTGGAGCAACAACTGCAGGTGTGATAATATGGGGAGATATCATATATATCTGTTGGCCTAGTAGTGATAAAAGGGGAAATAAGTGCAGGACATATTGTGGCCATGTGTATTGCTTCCCTTGACAGAGCTTCCAACTGGCACTCAGCAGGGTAATACTCACCCATTAAGAATTTCCAAGGCAGATTCCCATATCACTCCCTTGGACTGCCTCTTCTCCAGATGTATCAATCAATAACAACTGAGCAACAGTGGGACCAGCTGGAGGACTGCAACATCTTTGGCAAATGTGCCACAGGATATATCATATATCACATGGACCTTGCATGCCTCCATACGCACCTGCATCTCACTTTGCATACAATCTAGAGGTAGCCCAACAGGGTACTAGAGCCTTTTTTAAACATATATCATCATTACATTCATACAAATAAAGTTTCAGTCGATCCAAACTTTTTCTTTGTGAGTTATATGTATATGTAAATATAATTGATTACTTTTGCTATTTAAAAGTGCTTTTAAAGTAGATATTCTAATCAGGCCTCTCTACTAAAACTGTTTTTTATTGTGACAGTAATTCAAAGTGTACTCTTGTGGTAAATCCAACCCAAATCTGATGGCAATCTTAAGGATAATGTTGTAATCAGAGGCATACAATTAATAATTGAAATCAAGAATTTGGCGATGCAATAGCAAAAAATGCAGCTTGACAGTCTCTGAGAAACATATTTGGCAAACAAACAATAGCTTACTGGAGAGAGAGCTGTTCTAAATTAAGTTGTTATGCTCAAGCAACAATATCAATTTCAATTGAAATTCCACTTTCCTCCAGTTACTTTAGAGAACCAACACCACTTTGAAAGCGAACCCTTCCCTTCCCTGGAAACGCATGATGATATATCAAAAATCACGAGATATTTATCTATTACTGAAATGTCCTGAGCAGACTTCTCTAAAAGTCTTTAATAAATTATTTAATAAGCATATTTCAGCAGTGGATTCATTGTGGTTCATTTAGAGTTTTAAAAGAAAACACAATCAAGCGGAAAAAAATATTTTTCTGCTTATTTACCAGGGAGAGTGGCCAAGTTATTATTTCAGAGGGTCCAATTTCACCATTCAAATAAATAAAGACTGTTTGTGCAAAAGGGTTACTTTCTAGATAACAAGCAAAAAATAAATCGTTTTAAAAATCAGCAACTACAGGGATGCTCAGTATTGTTGAGATAAAGTCAGTTTAGTCATAAATGTTAAAGTTGACTTCCTGAGGTGAAACCTGTGACTAAGACAGCATTAAAAGGCTAAATCAAATAACTTTTTATTATGTATACATTTCAGACTGTGCAGTTATCAGAATTTAGATTTATTATTCACAGTAAACAGTGCAACTCTGGATATGTAGGGAACCTACATAAAGATGCAGGTCTATTCATGCCTTTTCCAAAGTTATTAGTCAGACTGTCTATTTGTGGTGTTGGTCATGGTGTGTGACTAATTTACTGTTAGTTGGGTTACTCTGAAGGCAGCATTTCTCCCACGCTTGTCTAGGTTTTTACTTTTCATCCAAATCATCACGGAACACTTTACTCTGCTTTCAAGTGTAAGTTTAACACCAGTCAAGCTTAGATAAAATCACATACACAATGACCAGTAAATCACACCTAGGAGCTCTAAAAAACCCCCAAATGTAATCTGAGAGGCATTGCACAAACTGTTATTTTGCAAAATGAAGTTATGAAATAAGGCACTTACTTTAGTCTGCAGTGTGAGGTTTCAGTTCTTTGTATCTATCTGTTAGGCAGTGCACTGGACTGATCTTGTTTTTAATTTACAAAGAAAATGTTTGTATGTCACAATATAAATCCCTACTGTTATTCAGTCAACAAAGTACTTCTGAAATGACTGTAATTTAGTCATCACTATGTTCATTCACTGCCTTTTTTCTAGCACTTCTTAAGCTTTGAGTGTCACAGCAGTGCTTTGAATGTAACATATGAAACACTTTGGTCTTTTCCAGTCACAAGTTATGTGGGTCATAGCAAAGTCAGGGAGCTGTGCATATAACCTGCTTCAGTAAAATCATAGTATGCTAATTTCCTGTTTTAGTATTGCGTAAGCACTTCAGACACCAACACCACTAGACGAAAAAAAAAAACTCACAGATTTTATACAGCAACAGTACTGATCTAGGCTCCAGCTGCGACTTTAATTACAGCTGTCTGTTATAATTTTGCATTATTACCATTTTAATAATGTTGTAAGTATTTATGAACCAAATGGCTAAATGTATCTGTGATATTAAATGGTCCACAAGCAATGCATTTCCATGTATACTGCAGTATTTCAACTTTTTTGGCTTTTAATTATTATGATTATTCACTGCCTAAAAATAGTGACAAACAATGGAAAAAAGGGCTGATGTGTACCATATGCAGACAAATACAAAAAAAAAAGAATGGGGAAATGAAGGAAACTCGGGAAGCTGGGGACGTCACTGCAACACGATAATTGCATAAAACAGCACAGAGTGTGAAAACAACTTCAATCATTTGGAAAGTTTTGTTTTATTTTCGTCTCCAAGCATTCTTGAGCCAAGTCAGAAGCCAGACACATAGACCGCAATCCACAGCCAGTCCCTGGGCTGTTTATTTAAATTACCGGACTGTTTTGTTAGTTGGGATATACAGCTGTAAACTGTCCATGATAAGCTCCAGGTGTACAGCACCTAATCAGGGTTGCTTTTCTTCATAAGGGGCCGTTAATCTTAAATTGTTAAGAATTCACTGCACCGATGTTGGCTGACTGTCTAATAGGCTCCAGCAGGGATTCTCAACCTTTTGTTTGCTTCATGGTGCTGATGAGATATCCATATCATATCTCTAAAATCTTTACTTATTCCACTTTTAACTATTATTGCACTGTCAACAGCAACTGTGACCCTCGGCAGGAAAAGAGGAAGGAAAATGAATGGTTGAGCAGCAGTAATATATTGTCACATACTAACAAGCATCGTGTGACCTTCAGCTTCTGTCAGTTTTCATTTACAGGGACAATTCATTTACAAGATTTTCATTTCATCTTTGCAGTATCATTTGTCTTTACATTGATTTCCCATCATAGTCTCACATAGTCACACCACAAACCCTTGGGCTAGATGATAGTATTCTCAATGACCAGTTTGGTATTCTGATATAGTCAGTGATAAGAATGATATATCAGAAAGCTAAGTGTGCTTGGCAAGATAAGAAGGGTTATGATACATACTGAATTCTAGACAGAAAGACGCCTACAAGAAAGTATGCCCCTGGATCTGAGTCAAATACAGACCAATACACACTCAAAAAATAATATATTATGGTAAAAGGTTGGAGTTACACTACCGGACACCAGTACCCAATACCAGAGGATCACAGCCCAGAGTTTCCCTTGCATTTCATGATATCAACATTAATATAAGGAAAGGGGCAACTTCCTTTTACAAGGAAGTTTTTTATTTAAATATTTTTATATAAATTTACAAGGCCTTGACAGATTATTGTGATAAATGTGGTTATAGGTACCCAATTCAGTACTTTTACATTTTGAGCAAGACTTTAATCTTGATTAAAAAAACAGAGGTGACTACTAAATGTTGTATAAACTAAAGGTTGTATAAACTAGTGATGGGTGACTATGAAACCGAGCCACTTTAGCTGTAAGCAAGTGTGTCGAGCTTGTGGGTAATTTGAAACATCAAAGCATCTCACAATTAAGGCTAAAACCTATTTCCTGTCTAAAGTGTATGGTTTACCACAAATGCTAATAATGCATGCTCACAGATAACGGTGACAAACTAACCGCCACTAATGTGTACATTAGGGAAAGATAGCCCACACACATTGAAAACACACTTACATTTTTATAGAGGACAATAGTAGGTTATGATTTTTGTCTCAACACAAACCCTTTTCATTTTTGCATGAAGTTAATATATAAAAAAATGTATTGCTGAACTGTGAAAGGCAACTAAATAGATACAAAACAACTGCCACAAATGTGACAACACAGTACCCGTAGTTTGATCTATTTATTTTTTGGCTTTATTGGCTTTTGTAAAGTCAACTATGTTTTTCACACCCTGAAGGATTTACATTTTTAACATCCTGTAATCGTCAAGAATCATTGATTATATTCATGACATTATCATGGTTAGGTGTCAGGCACTCACATGGAGCAGTTTGGAAACACCATTTACTCTAATTAATGTGTTTGGAATGTTTGAGGAAACTGAAGGTGTCAAAATACAGCATCCAGAATATGCCAGGCCATTCAGGGGTGACTTTTTTGGGGGGTGGGTCATTAATTCAGTATCTTCTTCACTGCACCACAGTTGCTGCTCTAACTGCATTATCCTGAGACTAAGGGTTCTGATGGATCCAGAGTCTGTCCCAGGAACAAAGCACACAAAACCTGTGTTGGATGAGATCACTCACTGAGAGAACTTATTGACATTTATTCACATCTAATGACATTTTTAAATAACCAGTCAATGTTTTGGGCAGCATCGTAAAACAAAGTCGCTGTTGTTAACACATCTCACAGGTAAAGAAATCTGCATTACAATTCTTGGACCAGACCTTGTTTTTATGGAATTTACATGTTCACCTCGTGTCTGTGTGTGTCCCTCTGAATATCTTCCATGACCTGTGTTAGGTAAATTGGTGTCTCCAATGATGCGATTAGGCCCTGGTTTAATAACTAAATGCCTATGAAAATGAAAGAATGAATGAATCGGTGCTTTTGGGGAGTGGGAGTACCAACCTAGATACAGTGCATCCGGAAAGTATTAACAGCGCTTCACTTTTTCCACATTTTGTTACGTTACAGCCTTATTCCAAATTGTATTAAATTAATCTCTTTCCTCAA